>LUCW03001354.1:17500-100000 GCA_001586965.3 Sphaeroforma sirkka | reverse complement strand
GAACCCGGTGCACGCTTCCACTGGTTTAGCATTGAGTTGTGCGTGCATGCGTGTTCCTTTCGCAGTCGACATCGTATAAACACATTCAAACAGTTTGAGCAGCAAGTCTGCGTATGCATGCTTAGGCGGTTCTGCTCTGAGGGCCGTGACATGTGCACATCCGCGCCATTGTCCGATTACTATGAGTTCTAGTGCACATCCATTTACGGATAGGTGCTCAACCCAATCACACCGGTTCCAAAGAGTGTACTATTGAGGTGTAACTCTTCCGTTCGCTTCCCCATTCTTGATTTATGTGACAGTCCCTCGGTGCAAGGAGCGGAAGAGCGAGAATATCCTCCCGCCCAGCCCTATCTCACGATGTTCGCGCATCCTTCTAATCTAGATCCTATTGTTTTGCTTGGGACGTCGCCTGTTATACACAAGGTGTGTTGCAAATTCATGTCGCAAATTAATGAATAGTGCTTGAAACCGAGGGCAAAATTGAAGAGTGTGCCATTGTCCTTGGGTAAATTGAGAATTGACTGTCTTGACGCTTTAACACAAAGTGTCTCCAATCATGCGCGTACGCACTCACGACTCAACTACCGATTCCTCCAACGCAGGCAATCGGCAAACAGTCCTTGTTCTTGACTCCAATAATAGGATGGGCGATGAGGTTCGCAATGGGTAGTGTCCCAGTTGACAGGTGAGTATGCGGATCATAAGGTGTGCGCATGGAACGGCCTGGTGCATTGCCCGTGATACTCTGAATGTTCTCGCCCAGCCCAGGTTTACACACTGCACACCGGATGGTGATAGGATCGTATTGCGTGTTTTGTGTAGCGTGAAATCTGGTTTGTGTCGTTCTAGAGGTGGTGTGTGTGTCTGCGTCTATCCCATATGTAAAGGTCATTGGATACTGGTCCAGGTTAATGCGTATCTAAAGCAAGATCTCAGTTCTGAGCCCACAACCTCCACATAGTCGTTTTGGTTTAGAAACCTTGTGAGTACTTGTGGGATTTCTGTTGGGATCGTGTCTATGTTGTTATTACATTCATTACGTACCTTTTTGGCCGTCGCTGTTGGTATAGTTGATTGTCACATTGTGAAAGAATGCAGTCCAACACACTAAGTGCGCCCCAACTATTTACATTGGAATTCAATGCATCTGTTGACTCTCAACCCCCCAGGCAAATAGGGTGTGATTAGAGTGGATGTGCAAAGACCTACATCCTAGTGTGTTACACGTACTTGCACAAGATATGTAACGTACCATCTCCACGTCTGCACAGGGGTTCGCTGAAGAAGGCAAAGCAGCAGCTGGACCGGCTCAAGATTTCTATGCAGCGATGGGGCAGATGCCTGATGATCTCACCCGAGGGCACTCGCCAACCACAGGGCCAGCTACAGCCATTCAAGAAGGGGCCTTTCCACCTACAACACGATGTATGCCGCACGCTGTTATGGTTGTAGTAGTTTGTGTGTATAGAAAAAGTACATAGTTTGTGTGTATGTACTTATTACATAGTTTGTGTGTATGTACTTAGTACTTAGATTCTTAGTACAATACGGTATATGGCTTAGTGACCGTGTGTATATCACGTGGCGGTAGACAGTAGACGACGGTGTGTTTGTACAAGCAGGTGTGCGTGGTGCAACTGAGGAAACACATATATCTTGACACTATAGATGTATTACAGCGGGTTAGTAGCAGATCATCCCGCGCGTAATTTAGCATATCCACTGATATATCCGGATAGAGTCTCACCGCACTGTACTAATTCAGCCACCTTCTACTTACACGCCGATCAACGCACATTAGGCTGCGCACCATTTAACGGTGTACCTATTGATCTTAAGTCATTTGCACTCCCACCCTCAAACGGACTTGGACTTGAGCTGTACTTCCACGCACAAAGACGATTCTACACGAGTACTTCAAATGACATTTATTTTTTATATCTTGGACAATTGCATGGGAATGTGATTTTGACGTCTGTCGGCGAACTAAAAGTCTGTATGCTCTTATTTGCCTGCAGCTCAATTGTGCGATTTCGCCCGTGATTCATTTTGGCCCATTTGAGCTATGGCCTCGGTCCAGAAAGTTGAGTGCACCTGGGCATGTGACTATCAGGTATCTACCACTGTATTATCCAGAAAAGGGGGCCGATCACAACCAGGTTCGACGATCCCTGCGAAGGTGAGACATTCTCATTAGATATATGGGCATGTTGATGGACGACTTCACGCTGCAGATAGTGACGCGATCGTGCTTGATGAAACTTGCAAATAAGACTCTGCCTCCAGAGCATTTAGTACATGATTGATTGTGCATCTCCTGAAAATGAGTGTTGTTCTTATGGCATGTTGAGCATTGTCATGTAGGCATATGGGTATGGAGATACGTATTTGTCTGATGTATATTTAAATATATATATATATATATATATATATATATATATATATATATATATATATATATTAATATATATATATATATATATATATATATATATATATATATATATATATATATATATATATATAAATATATATATGTGTGTGTGTGCGTGATTTATATTTATATATGCGTGTATGCATGCGTGTAAGTATGTATTTGTGTGTGCATGTGTATGTGTATGTATGTATGTATATAAATACCAAATGCAAAGCTTGTACATATGTATACGTACCGAAACTTTGACTCTGTCGTATGTGTGCATATATATGTATATAAATATCAAATGCAATCCCTTTACAAGGTGTCGATATAAATCATATTGAGTGTACACAACAAGTAGAAGTCGGCAAACGAATTCTTATAGAAAATCTCTCACCCATTGATGTTTATATCCACTCTATACCACATTTTACCTGCAATCTCGATCAATACTACAAGCGGATCAGAGCAATCCCGCTTTTTTTTTTTTTAAAGTTTTTATTTTGCTTCTGCTTGGAAAGTCTAAACCATGCCGTTGCCAACACCGCAATCCATAGCAACGCTTACTAACAGCTCTAACGCTACCGTAGTGGTTACAAGATCTTATACTAGCATCTCTGCCCATTTTTGCACTAGATACATGCTGGAAGAATCGTGCAAAGACGCTCCGAAAGATGCAGGACAGCGGCTCTCAGACAGTGAAACAATCCGAGCATACGTGTTTCTCGTGTTCGTTTTCATCTTTGGTATTGTGGAACTCTGGGGTACCTACAGGTATGTAGAAGTTTTCTTTCTGTATGAACAGTACCTGAACCAGTGTTCTTTGCCGTGTTGCGCTATTGTTGTGATTATATCTCCTACAGCCTGAGTT
The DNA here is from genome assembly GCA_001586965.3 of Sphaeroforma sirkka. Classification (NCBI taxonomy): domain Eukaryota; class Ichthyosporea; order Ichthyophonida; genus Sphaeroforma; species Sphaeroforma sirkka. Next base: position 96,707 of record LUCW03001354.1, on the reverse strand, counting down.
TACGCGTTGTGTGGAAACAGCACGCTTGTTTTGTCTGTTCGGTACGCCGCCCTCATGCAGAAGCCTTTCTCCTCTGTGTGAACATAGTGTATATCATAGAGAAATATTAGTTTGGATCGCATTCCTTTTTTACTCTTTATTTCTAGATTTGATTAGTATATTTAGCTTTAGAAGATTGTACCAGCTATCCGGAGCCACACGACTTCGGTCTGCTGTGTAATTGATAAAGGTTATGCATCATACAGCCTTACGAGTGAAAAATCTGGTCAGAACTTGGAGTGGGCCCTACCAACTAGCAAGGATTACTTGCACAATGTGGCACAAATGTGCCGAGAACGCGCACGATTTCTCATCGTATATCTCTCCACTGATCCATTTACAGGCTAGGGTGCCTGATGTTCCACGGGTGGTCTGTGCTTGCTATCTGCATATTCTTGAGCGCTGCCTTTGTTGGCTTAGAATTGGCGGTGTTCTATGGCTTGTCGCTACCAACTAGCGGAGATATTATTGACAGACTTACGGGACATACGCCTGCAGCTGTGAAAGAAATATGAAAAGTACAGGGAGTAGGATCAGAATAGCATATAGTCTTCTTGTAATGCTCAGTAAAAGCTGCCGAAAAGCAATATCTTTCAAAAATTGAGGTACAGATGTACAGCATCGGGTCCACTAGAGAAGCAATATATAACATCAATTATATGAGGAATCTTTTGATAAGTTCGTGATACACTTTGTAGAGTAGAGCTGTTTTTTCTCATATACACGCTACATGAGTACACAGTTATATTTATAGTTGTATCATTAATACCAAAAACTTATTTACGCGAAGCGCAAGGCAAATAGGCTTGTTGCACAGTCAACTTCTTATACAGGCTGCACTATCGAAGATAGGGTACTTGTTACACAAGTGATCCTGGTGCAAAAATATATCACTTGTAAGGCAGTGTCATCTTCTATCGCAGTCTATCTGTTATAAGAAGTCAAGATATGTATCACTAGTGCAGGCCGCACTATCGGAGACAGGGTACTTGTTGCAATTCACAAGTGATCCTGGTGCAAAAACATCACTGTTAAGGCAAAGTGTCATCTATCGCAGTCTATCTATTGTAAAAAGACAAGATATGTATCACTAGACCAACCGGCATTCTATATGTCAATTGTTGTACCTAGAGAACGCACCTTCGTTTACCTCTAGCAATGCAGGTTCGTGTATTTACATATTTTAATGGGGTTCCAGTTGATTTGTCTATGATGTACTTCGTCGCTGTAGTATACTGTGCTGCCATGGTTCACACTTGCCCCTCATCCAGCAGACTAATTCATAATTATTACATACATCGTGGTAATCTGTACGTCTTCCACAACATTTACAGACATAGCTGGAAGTAGCTTATACCCAATGTAAGAACTTTATCCGCTCGCTCGCTATTCATGTACCCAATGTGTGATTTTCTAATATGTACAAGTAACTCATTTCCATCGCCTACGGCTAATACGGATCCCATCATGGCTCTGAAAGCTGCAACTGAAATTATTTCTCGTATCGAATATTGAAAACCCGTACCTGGTATTCTCGTCGCAATATTCTGGTAATGTGTAAGCTGACTATCTAGAAATCCATGAAATGATTTAACAGAGAACAATATATAGCATGATAGCGCTTCTCTGTGGGCAAATAGAAAACCCGTAGTCAGTGCTGTCTGCTAATACTCGTATTGAAATATGAATACTCTTACAATTCATGCTACTATCCAGTTGATTTAAAGTTGCAAAATCTGCGCGTGTGTGGATGTGTACCCAATACGGTTATACTGGTAAATCAGGTGCGCACATGACGAGTGCATGCACCAACAATCTTCTCTTTCATTTTTTTGGGTGGATACATAACCTTAAAAAAAAACATTCTGAAGTCTATGTATCACCTTTTTTTTTAAATTCCCCCGGAATTCATGACCCTCTAGAAAGAGAAGAATACTTAAAATTAAGAACGAACACGTCCAAGATGGCCATGCAGAATTATAAGAAATTAAACCAAAAACCCAACACAGCAGTTTACTTGTGACTTTTATACTGCCACACTACACATTGCTTTGCATTTCAATGTAAGTGTCTGTGTTTATTTTCAATTCACATATTTTAAAAACTATTTGGTCCCTTTTTTATAAAATCTTCATCAAGGCGTATTGATTGTATATTTTTAAATTTAAAAAAGTAGTGCAGCCTAGTTTGCAGTGACTTGATTGTTAAGTGCACACGTGGAAGAATCGAAAATGAGAGTTCTAACAGACAACATAAACTTTCCCATTAGAAATATGCATACCGCATGGTGGTTGGTGATGACAATTAAAGGTAGGAAGTAGCCTAATAGCCTATTAGGAGACTAAATAGTATCTGGGCAAGAGTCTGATGTGGACATGTGGAGTTTGTGGACTGTGGTCTGTGTTGTACCACCAGCAGAGCGAGAAAAGATATAGAATATTATGATCAGGCAGTTCGGAACTTCGGGCCTCGACTTATTTAGGCCATATAGTTTCCTTATTTAGTTAAAGGAAGCCAGGCGGCTATTAAAATAAAAAGAGAGTAAAACGGTTTTCAAAAACCTATTTTTATAAACAGTGATGATAGGCCAACTGAAAAAGAACCACAGAGAAAGTTCTAATTTGTCTTTTAAACAAAATACAATATATGAAGTAAGGATGTATTTTTTATATTTTTTAAACAAATTGCAATAAACTTAATAATTTTTAAATTGTAAATATCCTTATACGGCACTTGTGAGAATAAAACTATTAATCACAGGCCCAGTTTCCTACCAGTCTCATACATATGTTTTTCAAGTTTAATTTGCTTAAATACAGGTGTATTTTAAATGTAATTAGCGTGATTTTAAGCACTAATGAGATATGTTTGTTTTCTGCTGGTTTGTTTGTTATCTGCCGGCTGGAAGCGCTCGACTTAAATGTTAGATATTGTAGCGCAGATACAACCCATCTGTTGCACTTATGTTAGGTCCTTGTCGGTCTTAAGAGCTTGACATATGTTAGCAGTTAGACACATGTATATAGGCGTCCTCTGTCTCAGCTATTGCTTCAGATTCGCCCATGGCTTTACAGTTGACACTATTCGTGTCTAACATACGTATAAATGGGCTAAAATCACGCTAGTTACATCTTTTAAAAGAAAGTAAACTCGAAATAGTTCAAGTATGAGACTGGTAGGAAACTGGGCCTGAGGTGGTTAATAACTTTATTGTCACCAGTGCTGTATAAAGACATTCGTATTTATTACTTTTTATGGTCCTATTTCGGCTGTTTTTTAATTATAAATAGCTGATATTAATTTTGTTTTGTTAAAAAATGTTTTACTCTGAAATGATATAAAAGTAAAAATACTCTATTTTTTATATAAAAAACAAAAAACAGCCTTTTTTGTCACCTCAGTTTTATTATTTACAAAAGGGACAAAATATCGATAATGTTATACTTTTATCATGTAAATATATACTTATGTATAATGCGTGCTATTGTGTTTTTGTGGGTATTTTGTAATACAATACCTGATCCACAATAATCGATCAGACGTATAGGAGATACAACTATAGCACATCAGCATGGTCGACAAAGAGGATACCTCGGGTGCCTTCGTGCCAAAAGACGTAGACATGGAACCTTTCAAGAAGCGACTCACACAGGTGGAGACTGATCTGAAGGGCATCGAGAGTTTAGATACCAGATATGCCCGTAACGTAGCTCGACGCGAGGTTTGTAGTATTGACGTGTACTTACGCAAGAAGTGATGTATTTGATCCCTGTTCAAAGAAAACATAATACTTGGTGTACTCATTGGGTGTATCCGTGCTGCTTTCCGAGAATCTGTACAGGATATAGGTATAAACACACACACTTACGCACATACATACACGCACACACACACACACACACACACACACACACACACACACACACACACACACATATATATATATATATATATATATATATATATGAATAAATAGATAAATACATATACATTATATATATATATCAAGTTCCGCACTCACGGATCAATACAATACCTTCGTTTTTTTGTTGTTGGCGTAGGTCTGGCGAGACAACGAGCTGCTGTTGATGGACCTCGAAGAGACCGGTGTGATCGAGGAGGGCAAAATGGAGTCGGAGGTGTGTTCTATAAATATATCCGAGTATATACGTTCATATACATAAATTTTTATATAAGTGTAGTAAGAAAAATCGACGTACGAACAAATTACTGTTATGATTTTACGCATACAGTTTGTGGTACGTGTCACCATCACTCATATATACAGAGATTGGTAAAGATGAATAGGTGGCGATAGTCTGAGATTTGGCTATAGTGCTATACTATCTCTACCTCGTAGTGACGAGCATTGACAAGTATTGTGAGCCATGAGACGTCAGTTCTGTTCGAGTTGCGAACGCGTGCCTTTTGAATACCGCACATCACAACGCTCAAGCGCTACTCACGCGTACAGGTTTTGTGTTATATATTATTTTCTGTGTCTCTATACCAGTACCTGTATATTTACGTATAGGCTTATCCAGTACACCGACCGTGTATAGAGGGCGAGTACTAGTATATTTCAGAGCCTCGGTTGCTTATTTTATATACATATGTGGTGGTTTAAGTACTCTGTGTGCTGCATGTCCACGCCTTATCTTCGACTATCAACAGCACTCCATTATTACACAAGCGCCTAACAACTGGAACTAGCACTTGTCAAGCAATCTTATACACAAGCGAAGCCGAGGAGTCTATATCCGTATAGATCCAGACTACCTCTGGCCATCTCTTGCTAAACTGACCGGAAGACTAAGAAGTTAGTTACACACTAGTTAGGCAATGCAGTTCCTCCCATCGTAGCGTAACTCACAAAAAGCAACAGAAGAAAACCCCCTACTCTTACTAATGAAAAATTCCAAACCCTTCACAATTACAGTGGCAGAAGAAGAATATGGAAATTCGCCGCCAATTGACAATCGAACCTTTGTCGTTGGAGATGAATGGTCCCAACAAAGCGTTCATGTTTGCGCGTGCTCTGGGCATGTTTATCTGGTGCTTTGGTGGATTGTGGATACTGTTCCTGTGCTCGCCCCTACGATGGCTGCACCCGGCATTGCGCCGCTTTGGTAGGGGGTTACATGTTTAAATGTGTATATATCTGATCCCAAGACAAATTTGATTTAAATGTGTATATATCTGATCATAAGATAGATCTGGTTTAAGTGTGTGTACATCTGATCTCTAGATAAATTCAGTTTAAATGTGTGTGTATCTGATCTCGAGATAGTTTTGCGGGCACATGCTGACTGCATCGATGTTTGCATGTGCTCTGGCCATATTTGTGGGGTGCTTGAGTGCAGAGTTGATCGTACTTGTATTTGCCACTCCGACGGCTGCACCAAGCATTGTGTGCCTTTGTGAGGGGTTCAAGTGTTTGTAGTCACGCCTTACTGTCAGTTGCTGGTTATATTCAACCCTGGACGAGCTAATCATGGGGTGTGCTATATAGTCCAGTTATAGAATCCTAGAAAGGTCCCTTGTGGATCAAGTATATATACGCATGTAACGTGAGCAAGCAATAGGGTACGGACTAGGTACATTTGAATCTCGGCCTACACTACAAGGGCGAAGGTTAACTTCACACTACATACAGATGCAAAAACAAACACATCCCCGTTGGTGCCATCAACTCGATCTCGCTTTTGCACTGTACAACTGTGTCTCTAATCTCGTCTATCGCTTACTCAGGTGTTCCCAATGACTATCTGCCGATCGATCTGCTGGTCACAGTCGTGGCGAATGGCCTCGTCAGATGCTCTGGTGCTGTGTAAGTCGTGTGCAATTACATTTGTGGGTTATCGTTTATTCAAGTGGTGGAGTGTTTATTACTTGGTCATGGTTTTATGTGCTTCTCAGGTGTATTTGATTGTAGCTGTCTCGGGGAGTTGTCTTTTTCGTCAATTGGAAAGTTTATCACGTAGATAAGTTTTTGCTTTTCTTGGGGTACTTGCCACACCGTGGTATGGATGGACTTGACAAATCACCGCTACACGCTGCTTGGGACTCTATTTACATCGACTGACAGCTCACTAAACCGATATGAACTGTGTAGTAAACAGTTTACAAGCCCACGTGCAGCAGAATACTGTTCAAATGTGCGGCACAATACCATCCTCGATGACTGTCTAGTGATCGCGCAGCTATGATGTATTCACACGCTTGAACATCCACACACCCACACATTCATACACCTGCACAGGCCTACAGTGCAAGGCCTTGAGACTCGAGAATACCCGCCGCCACAGCCCTACCTGACGATGTTTGCCCATCCGTCTAATCTCGACCCCATGGTACTTCTGCGGACATCTCCAGTCATACACAAGGTATGCATGCTTAATATTCGCATGGTTACCATAGTTACTAGTCTCATGGTTACCATGGGTTTTAATCGCATGGTTGCCATGGTTATTAACATATGGTAACTTATTAATCGCATGGTTACCATGACTATTAATCACATGGTTATCATTGTCAATAATCGTTGTAACCATGCATGCAATGGTCGTTGGGGTCGAATTAAAAATATGCGTTGAGGTCATCTGTGCCCATTTGTTCTACCAATTTCCCACTACGATTTTGGTTTGTTTAAATTCCCTACTCTCTGTACTGCAACTTCATATTGACATCTCAGGGAGTGGGAAAGCAGTCACTGTTTATGATCCCTGTGATTGGCTGGGCCTTCCGGTTTGCAATGGGAAGCATCCCACTCGATAGGTACGTGATATTGATTTCTCCCAAGTTTTGGGGAGGGGGGTTATTTGGCCTATTAAGACAAAAGAATATGAGTGAAACTTCGACGTTCAGACTGTTGTGTCTACCGTACCGAAGAAGGAAGACGTCTGTGACTATATTATACCTCTGAGTATCTCATGTGCATGGGTGCAGCTTGCCTAATATGAGTGAAACTTCGACGTTCAGACTGTTGTGTCTACCGTACCGGAGAAGGAAGACGTCTGTGACTATAATTATACCTCTAGAGTATCTCATGTGCATGGGTGCAGCTTGCCTGAGGCAGATTCTGGGAGCCTTGGCCGAAGCGGTTCTATACACCCCACAGTCTGCAAACACACCAACATCTCCTTGCGCAAACTCAAAATATTATTGAGTGTTCTGACACGAAGGATGCACACTACTGATCTATCACACACACCACTGCAGAGGGTCGAGGAAAAGGGCGGTTGCTCAGTTAGACAGACTCAAGGCATCCATGCAGCGGTGGCGTCGGTGTCTGACCATCGCACCAGAGGGCACCAGGCAACCGCAGGGCCAGCTACAGCCGTTCAAGAAGGGTGCATTTCACTTGCAGCATGATGTAAGCCATGGGTGTATAGTGAGTGTGTGTGTGTATGTGTTGTGTTGGCCGTTAGGTGTGTTATGGAGCGAGGGACATTCGGGGGTTACTACTGTGCATGGCTTTTATATCGTATATGGCATTTCTATTTCATATGTACGTGTGCTATGCTTTTTTATTGTATATGGCTTTTATATATTATATGTACGTGTGCTATACTTCTATATTGTATATGGCATTTACATTTTATATGTACGTGTGATACGTCATCCTATGCAGAGATGTTTATATTCATCCTATGGAGGGATGTTTATATTCATCCTATGCAGGGGTGTTTATATTCATCCTATGCAGGGATGTTTATATTCATCCTATGTAGGGATGTTTTTATTATACGTACATGGGTGATTCATACACCTACACCTACACATATATTTACACATGTGTGAATGTGAGTATGTACAAGTTCCTTTCTCTGTCTGTACATTGGCTCTTTACATGTCGGGCATTCAATTATACCATTGGCCAGCAGTAAAACAACCAAGACGTGGCGATGATGTACTACCCAAGTCGATAAGTATGCTGGTACATGCCTTTAGTGTTGAGTTGTTTGATAGACTGTACAATATACAGGACTCTGCCACAAGGTTACCATTCACGTCGTACATTAAACATACTAACACTTCGCCCTTGATGCATATACGACAACTTCACATTGAGAACGTGATCTGTGGTACAAATCCTCTAGTATCATACTTCGTATCTGATCATTTGGCTGTCAACTCACGCATCTTCACAGCTAGGCTGCCCCATCGCACCAGTGGTGCATTTCGGTCCCTTTGAGTTGTGGCCCAGAAACCGAATGATGAACGCACCCGGTCATGTGACTATACGATACATGCCGCTGGTCTATCCAGACAAGGGCGCCGATCACAACCAAGTGAGACGGCAAGTCAGAAGGTACATGCGTGAAGTGTATGAGTGATCGTAAGACTAGAATAATAGCTATACTAATAGCTATAACTAGAAGAGTAGCTAAAACTAGAAGAACAGCTATAACTAGAAGAATATTGATAACTAGAAGAATAGCTATAAATAGGAGAATAGCTATTACTTGAAGAATAGCTAAAACTAGTAGAATAGCTATAACTGGTAGAATAGCTATAACTAGAAGAATAGCTATATCTAGAATAATAGCTGTAACTAAAAGAATAGCTATAACTAGTAGAACAGCTATAACTGGTAGAATAGCTATAGTTGGAAGAATAGCTATAACTAGAAGAAAAGCTATAACTAGAAGAATAGCTTTAACTAGTAGAATAGCTATTACTAGTAGAATAGCTATTACTAGTAGAATAGCTATAACTAGTAGAATAACTGTAACTAGTAGAATATCTAAAACTAGCATAATAGCTATATCTAAAATAATAGCTATAACTAGAAGAGTAGCTAAAACTAAAAGAATAGCTATAACTAGGAGAATAGCTATAACCAGTAGAATAACTATAATTCGACGATTAGCTATAATTCGACGATTAGCTATAACTAGAAGAATAGCTATAACTAGTAGAATAGCTATAACTAGTAGAATAGCTATAACTAGTAGAATAGCTATAACTAGTAGAATAACTGTAACTAGTAGAATAGCTATAACTAGTAGAATAGCTATAACTAGTAGAATAATAACTAGTAGAATAGCTATAACTAGTAGAATAACTGTAACTAGTAGAATAGCTATAACTAGTAGAATAGCTATAACTAGTAGAATAACTGTAGCTAGTAGAATAGCTATAACTAGAAGAATAGCTAGAGTATATTAAGGACGAGCTATTACCCGAGTATGCTCAATGGTGGTGGGACTTGAGTTTTGTCAGGCATTTCTCGTGTTGAAAGTATATGACACGCTCTAATAGTTGCATGACCAGGCTGTATTCGAGTGAATGGACGGACAAACATGTGCTTGATTTTTTTCTTTAATATATCTCACTCTAAATCACGGCCACCAATTGATAGACTCATGCTCGAGGAATCTTGCAAGGACGTGCCAAAGGACGCTGGTACTACACTAACTGACAGCGAAACCCGGAGTGTACACTTCAGTATTGCGCTGACCGTTGTAATGGGGTTAATAGGTGGGTTACAACGAACGTTGTTGAACATCAGCTCTATGCAACGCATACTACAACGTGGTATATATATATATGTGTGTGTGTCTGTGTGTTTGTATATATATATATATATATATATATATATATATATATATATATATATATATATATATATATATATATATATATATATATATATATATATATATATATATATATATATATATGTCGTATGCATGTATATATATATGTATGTATTTTATGCCTGCAGGTATGTCACTATGAGTATGTATGTCTGTAGTTTGCATGCATCTATGTATGTATGTTGGTATGATAGACATCAAAATGTATGCATGTATGTATGTGTGTGGGTGTGTTTGCATGTATCGGTATAAGGTATGTGCCCATTTGCACGTATCTATGTATATATGAATGAATGCATCTGTAGATGTATTTATGTGTCCATATATAATGTATACATGTTTAGATTTTATATATATTACATATATATATATATATATTATGATGTGCAAGATGTGTATGTGAATATGTGAAATATATATATATATATATGCATATGTGTGTATGTATATATATATATATGTATATTTGTGATGTGTGTGTATGTATGCATATATATATACATATGTGTCTTTATATGTGTTAATATATATATATATATGTATATATATGTATATATATATATATGTAATATATATATATATATATATATATATATATATATATATATATATATATATATATATATATATCATATATATTATATATATATATATATATATATATATATATATATATATATATATATATATATATATATATATATATATATATATATATATATATATGTACGTATACGTATATATATATATATATATATATATATATATAATATATGGTTTATTCACACATAAATATATCTAGATATGCTAATATACTTTGTATATTGTTTGTCTTATACAGAGCTCTGGATAACGTACGTAGTCACAAGCATAGCATTTGGCTCGTGGTCACTGCTGTCCGTATGTATGTTCGTCTCGTCATGCTTCGTGGCATTGGAATTCGCAGTCTATTTTGGGTTGAACTTGCCTACGAGTGGTCAAATCGTCGACAAACTGACAGGCCATGATGCTGCTGCCACCATTCTCATGAAATAATATTTAGGGTTATATATATATTTAAATCAGACTACATATATTTGCAAACAAAATGGCGATTTCGAAGTATGATTTCTTTTACTGGTTTGTAATAGAAGGAAGTTTCATGTTCTCCAGAGAAGCATACCGAACTTGGTTACATGTATAAGTTAATTAGTCAAAATATCTGCACCAACCCGCTCAACTTATGCAGTGAACATGAGCTACATGTTCGTTAAGTAGGCGCAGAAAGCCTGCGCACTGCTACAATGCTCTCGTTGCAATTGCAACTGGCAATTGCAAGTTCAGACAGACTAGCTTATAGCAAATCGCACTGCCGCCACTTCATACATTTTCGCCTAACACAGCTACCATAATTCCTCAGTCCAATATGGTAACCTTCCTAAATCAGATATGATAGATGCGAAGTGAAGCACAAATTGTGGCCTTAGTATGGCAACCTTCATTGTGTATAAAGTTCTTCACCGGAATCGTAATTGAAGCAAGCCCAAACGTCACTCAAATCGTGACCTATTGCTGTCTAGCCTAAGTTTTGCTACGTATGTATTACATTTGTTAATGTATGCAATACGCAATGTTTGGCACAAGTGCCCCAGACGATCGTCATAGTTTTGAATAGAAACACCTATAGTGAATTTAAGGTATCGCATTACAAAGATCTACTAACAATTGAAAATTATTAATCACTACCATTGTTTGTCGTTCGCTATGACCGTTGTCCTATACCATATGGCTCACATGGCTGAAATAGCCAGTATCACATGACTACGAATGATGCGTCATTCTACAGCTCTTCAATTGTTGATAGTCCACAATCGCTTCAAATGGAACAGAGTCGAAGACGATTTTAATACTCCATATCATATTACTGATTTCTCTCATTAGAGCTTGGTAGTTACCTTTTGAGTATATGACATAGGCCATATACTATAAGCCACCGTGTACTTTCGTTGCGGTCGATAAATAAACTACCGATTATACCACAGAATATCTGCACGTAGTCGGTTTTTCACCTACAGGTCGCTTACATAATGATATGAATGTGAACAGTGAGGACATTATTTTTTAAGAGCAGGTACCACATGTTTTTTTACATGTAATTTTTTTAGATTCCCTATGCATAGACTTCTTGATAGACACCCTATGGCCTATGGTCTATGTATTCCCTGTGACCTGTGCTTCGCAGACCCGGACCCCCGGTCCATGTATCTTTTTTTACACACTATATACTTTGCCGGATACATATATATATATATATATATATATATATATATATATATATATATATATATATATATATGAATGCTTGTTTTTTCATTGGATAAAGCTTTAATGAAACGATTAATTCGAATATAGTTTATCGTAGCGATCTCTGTGCGATTCTATTAGAGAATGAATCATATGACCAACGGAAACCTGCTTATAATTTTTTTTTTGTAAAAGTGATGACACTATAGATGCTTTAGAATGGAAGAAGTAAAAAAAGTGCCACAGGTCGGGAAGAAGAAATATTTTAGAAATTGTATAATGTGTTCAATTTTATGCGGGTTCTTAGATCCAAAGAAATACAGGTTTAATTTATATAGTAATGATATAGTATATTTTTCCGTAACTTAACCAGCCACAAGTAGACTTATTACTTGTAGATCATAGTCATGGGATTCTCATCAATAGTCAGCCCTAGAAGGCTACCCACTCCGAGCCAGTGGCTAAATATTGCAGGTACAATAAGCATACTCATTTTATTATATCAGATATTGGGACACGATAACAGTCTAAAAGTTAGCGAGATACAGGCGCCGAGCAAAAATCAACAAAACTGTAGCGGACACAAAGGCCTTAAAGCACCTTTACCGCAGATGAGTGAGCGTACCAGGCAATCATATTGCCTTGCTATCCACGGGGTGACGGGTATGTACTTCAATGGGAGTTCGAGGCAATATAATTGCACATATGTGCACATAATATGCTACGATGGCTTTTAGTAGTGTGCACAAGGTAGTGTTGCAAATTTCTGTTTATATTCGATCAAGAATCGACAAGTGAGCTCGAATCGAATTGTGGCATATGCGTCTCATTGCTCTGAGTATATTAAGTCAAGTTTGACCGCCGACTAGGAAGGTCAGATGTAGACGGGATGCACCGTCAACTGTGTAGTGATTTCGATACTATATAGTATCCAATATGTTACAAAATGTTGCTTCATCACCAATCGAAGTTTTCAATATTCTGCATTCATATTTAGCAACGCAGTTTTGTACTGTACTTATAATACAATTTCTAATTCTACAGCAAACGATAACGTGCAGGTGGTGGATGTCCAATCAATAAGAGGAGATAAATACCCGCCGATAAAAATGGCAATATACAAGGGTGATGATATAGTTAGTAAAACACTACGGGAAACGGGTGTGTGGGAGCTATACCTGCTACAAAGGTTTTGGGATCGTACATTCACTCTCAATCCTGGAGGTCCCAAAGGATACTTTCTGGATATCGGTGCGAATGTTGGATATTGGACTGCTCAGGCGCTAGGACTTGGCTTCTCTACTATCTCGGTAGAACCACTACCCTCCAACATCCAACTTTTACAACTCACCGCTTGTCTGAATCCGGGATTTGAGGAAAAACTAACAATAATGCCATTCGGTCTAGGTATGTTTTGTATAATGAAACTCAAAATATTTCCATAGATTCTCTGTGCTTTGACGATCTCCATGTAAGACAAGTTGGAAAGACTTCCGACTCACTCCAACTTGTAAATTATCTGGTTTTAGGTACTGAGCCAGCAACTTGCCACGTAGTTTCATCTGACAACAACCTTGGCGACGGCCATACTGTCTGTTCTGAAGAGGCGTTGGCGACCTTCTTAGAGGAACAGAGATTGAAGACTTCCGAGCAATACTCGATCCGCAGCAGTATGACAATTGTCAGGTCAGTGTGCGTAGCAAAGTTTATTTTAAAATTTCTGAAATCATTTTTACCAGCACAAAGTTGTAGTCCAAGTGTTTAAGGGTTTATGTATGCCGTGCGAGTTTTATATCATTTTCAGTGTATGACTATGGTTGTTAATCAGTTCATAACTTTTGTCGAATACTTGTACTTCAGACTGGACGATATCATAGACACAGAAATTACACCAGTGTTCGCACTAAAAATTGATGTAGAGGGATACGAACAGCACGTGTTCTCGGATGAAGGTTCATCCGTATTCTTCACTGGCAGCGGGACTCCTTCAGTCATTTCGGTATGATCAGTTTGCTTCCGTACTTTGTCAATCATTGAAAAAAAGCATCCGTCCGTAACATTTGCTAGTATTTGCACGCTCCGCCTTCGCACGTTGAATAAATCCATTCATTCTCATATAGTGAATTACTGGGTCTTCTTGTACTGCATATGTCACAGATATACTGTTCCATATTTAAGTCGGTAGGTCAACGGAAACATTTCAAAGCATGTAATCTAACAATTTTGCATATACACATCTATCTCTATAAAGTTTGCACCTAATGTAAATTCGATACATGGCAATTTCGTAACAGGCAGAGGTATACCACTGTGCCACAGAAAAGAACTGCGATAACGGCGACCGCCAATACGCTGAGCAGTTGATGAAACGTGGCTACCACCAGGAGCATCCTTTGCAAGATCATAATAGATCCGAAACTTTCTCATACACTAGTGATCTAGTTTGGGGTATGGATACCTTTTTCACTAAGGATAGAAAATAAATTAGAATTGAGTTTTTTTTATTTCTTAAAGTGTGCAGAAGTTATTTTTTAATACCATACGAATGTTTTTATTCTTGACGTCACGAGCGCACAGTTGAACAGGGTCAATGTAGCGCTACCAGGACATGAACTACGCGCACATATAGGATATGAAAGGACTGTATCTTCTAGCAGGTGATTGAGTTGTGTAGCGTGGCGTGCCGGAGCGAGAATGTGCATCTTAAAAATTAAAAACAGTGATTTTATAGGGAACAGAGATACACAATTATAAAACATTAAAATGTTCATTATATCAAGCTGATCTTTTAGCTGACAATGTTTCAACTTATGAGATCATCTTTACCGAGAGAAGATTATCAAGTTTTTCAATGCGGGTACAGTCACCGGCGGTGCCGGACTCCCTCTCCCTTTTACGGTTGTTAATGTAAAAAAGGTTCAGCTGGCACAAGAGACGCCAATCGAAGAGTGTAAACCAAGTACCAGATTCGGCTCATATTCTCGTTTTCCAGTTGGCAAAGTTAACTCTTATCCTGAGGGTATTCTACTTGGCTCCGTAACTTCACGAACTATGATTATGTTCGGGAGATGGCACGCTGTTCCAATCAAGCAACACTAATCCACTACCAATAGCACCTTGCCCAGTTCGACCACGTTGATTTTACCGTTGAGAATGCCACGTCAACAGTGAAGACAAGCAATTATTTCAAGTTGCTGTTGACATGCTTCAGGGACAACTACCGCAAAGTCTAAACAATACTCGATAGATCGGTGGCAATTCTGCGGTCAAGTACACGCACGCAAAAGACAACCTGGCAGAAGGGTATCGGTAACTACAAAGTACGAAACACATACTAACGGATGAACCAAACAGGGAAGTGCCTCTCTCTACGGAAGGCTACACCCCTAGAATCGCACGGTAGGATATGCACGTGTATGCTCAGGTCTAATTAGCAATACATGCACTTGTCTACAAGAACGCGTATGTGCAGGTCTATGCCACGTCTACAGAAATCTGCATCAGTATCTTAAAATAACATCGTTTCCTCATCTTCACGCAACAGTTGTCTGGCCATGCGGTCCATCTGTATCAGCGCTGACCGGAGTCTTTCGTTCTCAATCTTGAGCTTCGAATTATTATCCATGAAAGTTGCAGATTCCTTGACCAGTGAATTGATGCGATCGTTCTTCTCCTGCAGCACGCTCTGATATACACTATTACTGCTGTCACTGAGTATGGACGACGGCTGCACACTGGTGCCCACGGGCAGAGACGGTGCCTCGGCAGGCAAAGGAACAGGGTTGACCTGGGAACGCTGCCCAGCGCCAGCACGCTTGGGTGGGGAGTTCATGAGTGTCTCGCTCATTTGTGTGTCGCCGATGTAGAGGTAGTACAGACGCTCTTCTTCGAACGACATGGGGAGCTCGCCTTTAAGCACCTTCTTGTATTTGCTTACCACGTGAAGCTGCTCGGGCTTGAAGTGGCGGTGGCACACGCGCAGTTCTTTTGTCAAATCCTCTTCCTACAGTATTTATGTTTGTGTCTTAGTTGAATTCATATTTATATATTTATTCGCTCACAAATCACGGACCAAAATCGACTTCACGACAGTCGATGGACATTGGCGGTATCAGATACGGCTGAACGCATATTCAAAAACTGACTAAAGTAATTCTTAAAAAAAACTATGAACATGGACGAAATGTATGCAAAATTAAGCACAACTCATGTAAGTCTATAAAAATCTGGCGGCTCTTCGAGTACAATTCAGATAGTAACTCTAGTACTAAGTAGTAAAACATACCGTGTAATCCGGATTGATTTTTTCCAGCCATTGCTTACGAATTTCCTCCTTCTTTGGCACTTGCACGGCTCTGTTCTCCTTAGTGCTTTTTGCCTTGCACCAAACTGCGCTGCACATGTTGGACGATTATTATTGAATATCAAGTCCGAAGCTAAAGTTCTCAGATTTATGTTCGAACGAAGCCGATATTCTCGACGTATTGTACTCTTTTGTGACCACCTGCCTCTAATAGGAATTGTGGCTACTAATCAGTACTTGATAGAAAAAGTTGAACACGATGTGGATATGATACTATGACCAGCTGCTGGTTCACTTCCTTTTCTAATTTACTGCTGATATAGATAGTAGCAGTACTAGTAGAAAGTCTTCGAAGTGATTCTGCGAATGTACTTGGTTTTATATGAAATGTATGACATTGTAGTTCACTTTGCCGAATGATCTCAATTTTATGTGCTTGGCTCAAATATCCATCCCGAATCATCGCAAGCACTGTCCCAGAAACCGGAAACTTCACACAAAATGGGAAATCAGCATTTCAAAACTTTGTCAGTTGGCGATCTCCAATATATAAATCTAAAAATAGACGTTTCTATCTTTCGTCATTTTTTGAGCTCACTTTGGAATATTTTTGAGCTAATTTTAGATTTACCTACCAGATTCCCAACGGTTGCACTCAGTAATTTATACATAAAAACTGTATTTGGGATAATTTTCTGAAAATATCGAAATATCGAAATTTCGAGCCAACTCAAACCTTTAGAAACGTATGCATCAGAGCGAATTCACAAACTAAAGCACACAACAGGAAATCATATAATAAGACGCAAACCCGATAATATCAATCCTGATTCACACTTTTTAGCATTCAGAACATATCACAAATAGTGAAATTGGTTATCAGAACAATTAGATTGCTTTTCCGGCGTTTTGAACTATCTGACACTGACAAGAAGAGCTTTCACAAGGGCAAGGGCCACACTATACACATACAAACCCTTGAACAACAAACACACTTTCCTACTAGGAGGCTATAGCGTGGTGAGGTTTGGCACGATTGATGCGCTTAGGTGACATATCTTCAAACTCAAATAAGACAATTTGGAAACTGTGCGAGTGCAATCAGTGTGCACTGTTCAGTGAACTGCGATCTTCGTTGACATTCACTGTTATAGATTGGAAAATATCGACTGGTCGATTGCGTTATAATATCCCATCATGTGCGGTGCGGTGTGGTGTAAGGCCACCGCGAAGAAGGACAATCCTGCTGTACACGTGCCCAAGAAGCTGGAGCTCAGAAGAGAGTGGCTGGAACTCATCCGGCCCAACTATTCGGTAAGTGGACTGCCAATAAGTTGGTAAAGAAATAGCTGTGCATGACTGTTTGATGGGCCCTCGTTTCTCTATAGGCGGATTGTGCGTTTACTACGTGCTGGTAGTTTAATAGTACGACTTATAAATGACTCTCGTTGTAAGCGTGGCCGTTTTATAGTATCAGACTTGATTGGTGAGCTTGTTAGGTCCCGCAGTGCTAGTTCGTTATAACTCAGTCATATAAATCTTTCACACCAGAGAGCAGTCGTTTCGAGGGCATTTATGTCAACGCGTCTGTGGTATCAATCTTTCGTTTATCTTATCATTATTATTCAGGAACATGACCTCACACGGGAATTGCGAGTCTGTCACAAGCATTTCAAGCCGGAGCAATTCCACCAGGTCAACAAGTACACCAAGCTGCTCAAGGGAGAGCTACCCATGACCTTTGAGGAGGAGTGCACATACTACGATATATCCGACGAAGAAGTGCGCCAGCGAGTGGCCACAGGCAGGAAGCGCAACCGCAGGCGAGAGGAGGAAGGCGAGGTTTCTATTGGAACGGGCAGGGGTATACTGGCACTGGCTGCAAGTGCGGCTGAGCTGGAGACGGGCTCTGGAGCCACCGAGGGCATGGTCCGTGGGGTGTTGGAAGAGAAAAACAATCGCATCACGAGTCTATTGACGGAGGTCGGTGTGCATGCGGAGACGAATACAAAGCTTAGGATAGAGAATGAGCGGCTGAGACAGGCCGTGAAGCAGGTTAAGACGTCCATTAGGCAGGTTATCAAAGAGTCTTTGCCCCCGCCTCCACCCCCTCCGCCACAGCCCGTACCACCACCCGTACTACGCCAGCCAGCGAACAATATGCTGCCGAGTGCCGTGTCACCGCCACACACAGCGCAGAATATGGTCACTCATCATGTCGAGGGAGGCGAGGGGATGGATGTTGCAGGTGACAATGGGGGGGCTATGGATACGGACGAGCTCAATGACGGTGTGCACCATGCTCAGCAAGAACAACAGCAGCAACTGCAGATACAAACCCAGCAACAGCAGGTGCAGCAACAGCAGGTGCACGAGCAGCAACATGCCCAACAGCAACAAGCGCAGGTGCAATACGAGGTGCCGCATATCAATCAGCACAATCCCATGGAGGTACACCAAGTGAATGATACGACTGCTGCGCAGATGGCTGCAGAGCAACCGCAGCAGCAGCCGCAACAACAACCACAGCAGCAAGTACAACAACCGCAGGCCCAGCAGCAGCCGCAACAACAACCACAGCAGCATGGTATGCTTGCCGCCCCACCGGTAGTGCAGCAGCCAGTCATTCGACATGTAGTTGACGTGCCAGTCGCGGTCCAGCCTGCGGATGGGTCCGCCATGTCGCAGTAGTTATATTATGTTGGTTTGACAGACAAACAGGTAGTGTAGCTGTTCTTTTATCACACACGAACGCTTCGAACATACTGTTATTTTCCATAATGTGAACTGTCCTGTTCAATTGTGGATTGTTGAACATATAACCTGCATACACTTTTTTTTTTGTAGTCGTCTATGTGCATGGTAAAAGACACGCGGAGTCCTGGGGCAACACTTGACAACTGGGTGTGCATCGAGGATATACAGGGCACAACCATCGTATATATCCATCCTTCAGCTCGCCAGATTGGCGAGTTAAGACACCGCGCCTGAGATACAAGTCGAAGTCGCAGGTTACTATAGATGTCCCAGCTCACCCTCTCTTCCTCGCCATACCAATCGAAGCGTTTGGACTGTTTCCCGTAGTATGATACACGCGTGCGCACCTGTCGGTGCAAAGTTCAACGTGACAAACACGAGATAATGCTGTAGGTGTATAAGTAGCTTGGATAGCCCGAGACTACTAAATCTTCAACCGGTATATGGTAGCGCTCCGATTTGTTACCGCGTACTTTGGGCGAGGATCAAATTTTAGAACTAGTATGCGAAGTGGTCGGTTTGTGGGTCAGAGAAGTGGCAAAGTCGGAGGCCCCTCTCAGGCTGAGATAAATCCCAAAGTCTTAAAAGACGCAAGGAGTGGGACGAGTCGTGGTCCATGACACGTAGTTGAGGTGTCCGTTGCAACGTTTTTAGAGGCTATCTGGGACGGCGTTCACCGTTCAGTGGTGCATCAGCAGGAGCCTGAGTTGAATCTTGGTGCAAGGAGTAAACGCGTACATTTCATGAGCTGCCTCTTGTCTTGGAAACAATGTCATCATCTGCGATGTTTGTGCGTGATGTCTAATGGCCGGACACTCGGGCAAGACACGCGTTGACCGTGATGCTAATACCAAGATAACACCACGTTCAATGGCCAAGGCTCTCAACATATGATGCTGGGTTTTATGAGAGGAATATTAGTGAGTGTCTCATCAATGCATACGAAGCCATCTGTTGGTTGTTACAGCTTGGCTGGTTTGTTTATTTCTGTAGTATGTACACTCCCAAGGTGCGTGCATGGCTGCGCGCTGACCCGTGAATCAGTTAACATCATAACATAAATGCTCCTGGGAGCCTATCGAATTGAGGCAAACAAGTTTATGATCCTGGAGACGTATGCGTTGCGATTAAGGTCACAGTGTGTGCACGTATGCCAGAAAAAAACATGTTGATATACATGTATTTATTTATTGTGTATATACATATATGTATATTTTGGCGATTATGTTCCGCATGTGGATCTCGGCTTCCTGCTAGCTTACAGATTGCAAGCGTATGATTCTGATATTTTTGGACAGGAAAACAGGAGCCTTCCATCCTATTTCTTATACTCAATACGTTATGTGCACCTGATTCGAGGATTAGTACTTGCATCTAACAATTTCCACCAGGAATTGCTTTTAGGACACTATTTATTGACCATGTCTGTTCCCGGATCCTGCATGTGTTCGCTGGGGTCGTACACTGAGTTGAAAACTCCCGTGTCGTATATATAATAGGTCTCGCAATCGCGCTTCCATGAGATACCGCGTCTATTGATATCTTTTGTTGGGGTGGGCTGGTCACTCATGCCGCCCTCTGCCCGCCGCCGCCGACTATTTTCACGTCGCTCTTTGATCTCTCGCTCTTTGCATAGTCTGGGAAGTAGGGAAGGTAAGTAAAACAGTTGAGTTATAAATAGGCCCAAGTGGCTGACCCAATATACGTAGGAGTCAGTAGGGGATCTGCATCAGGGCTCCTCCTCCCATCTGTATTCACATACCTTCATATGGCAGTGGAACACACCAAATACAAAAAGGTGCGATGTTCAGTGTCTATGGTGAATCAATCGAGCAACACTCGAATAGGGATGTCTGTACCGAATCAAGGTTTGTACCAACAAAACATACCGTAACTGCTCGTTCCGCCTCCGCCGGCGGTCTCTCTTTTGCGCAGGCGTGCTGGGCAGCAAGGGCTCATCGACGCCTTCCTCACACACAGGCAAGTGATCTGCACTAGCCTTCGAATCGTGGCCAAGTACGGACTTGGACTTCCCATTAGTCACAGCTACAAGTACGACAGCAGCTTTCACAGGCGTCGGTGAGACCATCTTACCATCCACTGTAGGCGTTACTAATGACACGATTGGGCAATTTATACCTACAACGGGTACCTGACCAGCCAACTCGCCATCCACACCTAATGCAATTGTATCGCATCCACCCAACACCTCACTCGGGCTGGCAGTGTCAGCCGCCTGGTCTATCCCACTCGCACTATGATCCACTTGAAGACTGCCAGTCTCCCCCGACTTGCGATCCATTTCCTTCTTGCGGGTATCTTTTGTGCTTGACACCTCCCTCGTCTTCATAGGCTTCCTGGTCGTCTTGCGTCGAGCAGACCCTCTCAGCTGACCAAATGGCCTGGAATCGGACTTAGAGGCCACACCAGTGATCGAACAGGTCGCCGGCGCTGTTTCTGTTGCGGGCTTCAAGGCCAGCTTCTCAGGTTTGAAAGTTTTATCTTCCGTGATATCTATACCTGTTTTCTTTTTAGTCGATTCCCTGGGCCTCCGCCGTTTCCCACTGGTACTGCGCGAGCCAGATACGTGTTCACGTCCACGTTGCCTGGCCGACGCGAGGAGTGCGCCCGACAGAGTCGACGATGGCGACCGCGCAGGTCTATGCACATCAGTAGTCATCCTAGAAGATTGCTCAGTATTGGCGGGCATGACTGCCCTGTCATCAAGTTGGCTGAGTGATGCTGCACCGACACTGCTAATAACATCCGTACCTTCAGTAGTCGAAACACCGTTCACTTGGTCCCTCAGCTGCCTCGTCCGCCCCCCTCCTCTGGCCTGGTTGCAGTCAGAAGTGCCTGTCACTCGATAAGGCTCTGAGCGAGACACGTGTGTTGCAACGTGTTCTGTAGCTGTGCTTCGCTGAGCACCGGTTAGAACGCGCGGTTTCTCGCGTGCTACGTTATGTGCCTCCACAGGTGTAGTGATTATTCCTACTACCGTGACAACTGTGGACTGCGCGGACTTATGTCCATCGACCGCAACGTCGGCCGATAGCAGGTGGTGCCTTCGTGACTTACGTACCATTTTTATACACTTCTCTGGCTGTGTGGTAACCTGTATAGGAATACGGGGTACATCCGGATCAGTAGTCGGTAAATATATTGATTTCTGAACTCCTTTCTCCGGTTGCGAATTGGCTGTGTGGGAAATACTATGTATTTCTTGGGCAGACCACGCCGCACTCGTGACAGTATGAGTGGGGGTGACGGATGCTGGCGAACTCATAGCCAATGCGTGCCCTGGCTCGGTAGTGGATGCTGCAGTACTGATAGTCCGGGCTGATTTTCTATGTAGATTGGGTTTTGGGTTTCCATTTCCGTGCGTCGATGCCGGTGGCAGGGCTGCCTTGCACTCGAACTCAGCCAACAATGACGGGATGGGCTGCGATGCTTGCGAGGTGACTCTGCTACTTTCCTGTACTGGCCCACTTGTACCACTGGGCCGCATAAGGCGAGAATCTGTAGTGTCCTTTGACGGAGCCAAGGGTTCAAGCTGCGTCGAAGATACGGTAAGTTCAGCGTCCCGGCTGGTTGTACTGTGAGATAGCTTGGCCAGAAGTACTCTGGACAACGATGCGGTGGAGAGTGACACTGTCACTGAATCCGGAGGTGGTTCCGGCAATAGTTTTGGATCTACTCTTGCACTTGATATAACTTCAAGCACAGACACAGACGTTTGCCCTAGGGTAGTTGCTGTGGTGTTAGTATTCTGGGTTTTTGAGGGTGTGCATGGTCTTGAGCGCTGATCAGATTTTGTCGTATGTAGATATAGTGATGTTGATTCCGTCATAAGCTCAACGTTGCGAGAACGTTTCCCTCCACTAGTTGTATGGCCAGTGTCTGATCCGATGGAACCCAGCTTTCGTTTGAGTGAGCATCCCATTAGGTTTCCCCGCGGCCGTGCCACAAAAGTCGAAGACGCAGAGGCAGGGTGTGGCCGTGGCGTAGTGGGTACTGACTCCTTAGTTAACAGTTTGTCGCATGCACTGTTGACCGTACATTGTGATGAAGGTACAGAAGGTGGGAAGCGTGAGCGTGATGCAGCGAATAGTGTGTCGGTAGGTAGGTAAGGGAGTGTCGTCTGAGTTTCTACTGTACGCGGGCTCATAATGTTGCTTATGTCGCGACTGCCCGGCACCGAGTCGGATAGTAGTATCTGTATATTATCTGCGCTTGGGTCTGTGATGATGTGCTTGCTGCGGCTGGGTACAGCCTTGACAAAGGATAGCTTTGACTGCTTCACACGGCTCGTTGGAAGGCCCAACAAGCATGTCAATCGCTTCGTCCCAGTACTGCAGGGGTTCACCTTGCCAGATACGTGGGGTTTGTGGCTTGTACTCCTGTGCTTTATGCTGGTATCAAGACTGTTCTGTTCCTGATCAGCGCTGTATTTGCAGTGCACACACTTAGAACGACTCTTGCAGCCAGTCGTACAGGTGCTACTGCAAGTCTCCCCGTCACCACGTGTCCTACTAATTGCCCCAGGCGCACTGCGCTTGCTGCTGCCACCATCACGGACCTTGCCTCGGTGCTTGTGGTCGATCCGATTGGTTTTGCCGGATTTTTGGGCCTTTTCGGACCTATTCGACTCATCGGACCTATCCGACCCGTCCGATTGATCAGACAATTCGAGAGTGTCGGGAACACACAGGGCTCCCCCTTTCCTGCTCTCATCTTCGCGGACAGTCTCACTGACCGTGCGCGTGTTCTTCTTCTCCTTCTCCTTTCTCGAAGTACGTTTCCTCGCCAGCCCCATGTTTAGGTCGCTTGCTTTCCGGCTGATACTCTTGGCCTTGCAACCACGGCCACTGCCATTGTCAGTAACGCTGGCAACGGACCCGTCCCTATTCCTTTTTCCTTTGCGAACAGCATCGCCATCCGCGCTACTGCTCTTTCGTTGGTCAGCAATCACACGTGCGGTATTCACCGCCACTATAGCCTCACTGTCTGTAGCATTCTGA
Organism: Sphaeroforma sirkka; assembly: GCA_001586965.3. Classification (NCBI taxonomy): domain Eukaryota; class Ichthyosporea; order Ichthyophonida; genus Sphaeroforma; species Sphaeroforma sirkka. The sequence goes on along the minus strand of LUCW03001354.1, from coordinate 72,699 downwards.
TGCTCTCCTTCGGCATTCTGGTGTGATATGGACTGGTCTCCAGACTCCGATGGAGTGTCCCTTTGTGTATCACTACATAGTTGCTGTGCCCCTATCTCCACCTTGACCCCGGCCACTCCTCTACCAACCGCACTCTGAACAACACCACCTGGCTGCTGCGAAGAGGTTGCACCTATACCCTCCGTTGGGCGCTTCGGTGGTGATGCACACAAGGCCTGGTATTCGTGATGTTCCCGCACGCGCTTCGTATGAGGTTCCGCACATTTATCTGTATCTATTGTAGCACAAGTATCCTCTGGTAAGCGGGTCTTGGCAACCATTGGTTTGATCATACCTAAACGTCCCGTACGTTGTGCCGCTCGGTCCAATAGCCTATCCGCTGGCCTTGCCGGTAGGCTCATATCCTGTTGACTGCGTACGCTATCATGGACACTGACGTGTGTAGGGTTCGCACCCCCACACCAGTCTGTGTCTGAGACTGTGTGCACGCCCCCAGCAACAAGGGCGAGTGTTGGGGTTTCTGTATTTGTTTTGACTCCCTCTGCGACGTTGTTCGGCCCACCACTGGATCCGAGAAAGCATGTGCTAGGTCTGCGTACCGATAGTCTCCGGCGCACAGACATAGCCAACTGCTCGGGGCCAGGCCTATCGCTCTCTGCAGGCACAGTATCGCGAAGACTCTCTCCGCACGAAACAGTTGCTGTTGCAGTGCGTGTATAGAGTGGTATGGGTGACATCAAATCGTCTGAATCGCTGTGTGTTCCCATCTGGTGTGCGTTGCTGCCTGACTCCAGCGCAGCCGCCCCTTCTCTCGCCGGCTTATCAAAGCTCAAATTCAAGTCCAAGGACAAATTCAAATCCAGAGGTGAATGAGACCGCTTCAATGGGGAGCGCGCGAATAGCACTTTCTCCGCTGGCCCACTTATTGGATGAGATACGACTCTATTTGCAGCGCAACGGTAGTTGAAGGGTCTCTTGCTCGACAGGGTGTTTGTTGTCTGTGCATCACTGTTGTTCCTGCCACATGACGGGGTAGAGGTAGTGATATGATGAGCTGTTTGTGTGCCGGTCACCACACCAGCGCGTTCGCCTGTGTCTACATGTACACAGCTAACTACCGCTGCAGTAGTATCTGTCGACGGTGACGGCAGATAGGCTTCATTTGCACGGACCTCCGAGGAGTCAGTATATTCGGACGTCACGTTCTGTGCCAGACCACAGCGCTGTTCATCCGGTCTCTCCACTAAACGACTCATACTCACTCCCATCTCCGCACCCATTGTCGAGCTCATATCCTTCGCTGAATTGCTATTGTGCTTGGAACTATACCTCTCTCTACGACCATGTAGCTTGGTGCCAGTCGCTTTAGCCGGCCCTCGGGTAAGTCTCAGTCGCCCTCGCGGTGCATGCACGTCCTCGGCGTCCGTTGTACCACTACCAAGCCCCAAGTGTGTATCTCCAGGTCCTGGTACTGAGCACATGTCTTCGGACATGTGGTCAGAGTCTGTATCCCGGTCGACTCCCTGTGCGGTTTCTTGCACCACTGTTGGTATCGCCTTCAGCCGTCCATCGTTCTCGGCCAAACGAGACACTTCTTCAATCCGCGCAGCTGTCTCTACGTCGAGTAATGCACTTTGTAATACCGCTCTAGGTAGATCGGTAAACCCACCCCTCGAGGGCGCGACTTCCGTCTGACTATTGTCAGGACTATGTGCCGTATCGGCTACTGCGGACGAAGGCTCCCCATCGAGTTTCGGTCTGTCTAATCGCACACACTTCTGTGGCGCTGCATTAGCTTCTCCTTCAGCACGCGATGTGTACTGTGTAGTCATACTGGTCATGCCTACGCCAATAGGTGGGCTGGATGGTTTGACCTTCTCGTTGGATTTCCTCATCAACTTCAATGTTCGTCCGCGTCTGTGGTGTTCAGGGCGCCCCCGTCGCTGGCCTCCTTCCTTCCGCGTCGTTTCCACCTGTCGTTTATTACTTCCTTGTCGTTTATTACTTTTTTCTCGTTTATTACTTCCTTGTGGTTTATTGCGTCCTTGTCGTGTGTACATTATTTGCTGTTTGTCACTCCCGCGTGGTTGCTCGTTCTCCTGTCCATCAATATGTACCGATCGCTTCTCCATAGCAACTGAACTATCACCCGCCTCCAGCTCATCCCATTCTTGCTGCGAGTGTCCATTCCGAGTGTGAGCTTTCTCAGTCTGTGGTGATCTTGTTCCTGTTTGTGAACACTCGGTAACATCTCGCCCGCCCCTGTCGCTATCCAGTCTTCTGCCCGAGCTCTGGTCAAGCACGGCCTCATCACCAGACAGCCCTGTCATTGCCGTAGCTGATACTTCTTTCTGCATCACAACCGCTACCCCGCCCACATCCTTGCTCACAAGTGTACTGGCATCCAGTACCCCGAGACTAGCACCGCATCTCTTTGCACCGTACTTGTTACTTGCCCCACCCAGCCTATCCAGTTGCTCTGTGCGCTCTTGAGGCGGTATACCGTCGGCGTCAGTCTCACACGTGGGTTTCAGTTGGCCCCACAGCGCATGCAGGGTTCCACGGCCACTACTCACCCGCTGATGTTTCTTGTGGTGCGTTGCATGCTTCTTGGTGCGACCCAGATCCTCCCGTGAAAAAGCCCTTTTTGGTTTGACTGGGGCATTCGTGTCACCAGACTCTCCGATTGTTGCGCAAGACAAAGCCAGCGCTTTCAGCTGCTTGAGCGTGGTCGAGGGCTTGTCTGAAGCAGCCAATTCAGCTGCCGAGGCCGGTTGGACACATGTCTTGGACTCACCTGCATCCTCAGACCCCGTTCCTCCAGATATAAATTTACCAGAGACAGAAGATGGCGAATGCTCAGGTGTGAGTGCGCGTGTGGGTGCTTGCGATAATGATACTATCCCTGACGAGGCTGAAGCCCGATCGAGCAGCCTGCTGGAGCGGCGAATCGTTGCGCCATCATCCCTAGCCTCTGACAGTGCACTTGCCTTGCTCTGTGGCGGTTTCTCCCTGCCGTCTGTGAGGTCAGAAGCACTACATACCGTGCTCGTCAGAGTAGTACCTTCGCCTTTCGTTACCCTGTGTGGTTTGCCTGTATCTGCAGGTACTGGGTTGCCCAGCAGCTGCGTGTCCCTGGTGGGTGCTAGCGGGTTCAAGTCATGCGCTGCGGCACAAACCGTTACCTCAGCACTTGATGAGTCCGTCTGTGTTGTGGTGTGCGTGCTGCTTGGGTACGTGGCTACGGTTGCACCGGCGGTGCTACATGCACCTTCTCCCGTGCTTGCCTTGTTCGCTACGCCAGGGTCACTCTGGCCACCCTTCCTTATATGGTTCGTTTGTATATTCGCATGAGTTTTGGTAGTGTCTTGGTTCGTGTCCTCAGGAGATGGTTGCGATAGCGCCCAAGTTTTAGCGCCAGATACCCGTCGCTTATAAGTGCGATCGCGCACACTAGTAGCATCTACTGGCTGTTCAACGAGCTGTCTAAGTTCGCTGCTGTACGTGGTGATAGGCGCCGAGCCAGCTTCGGGTGCAGAGTTCTCTGCAGATGCACGCCGGTGGTGATCATGCCCAACAACCCCAAGACACTCGGCGGGCTTAATCGATGGCTGCGTTACCTTAGCTGCCGATCTTCCGGGCGGGGTATGTTTAGGCACCTGAAAAGGGATGATCGCGATAGTAAATTCAGTACGGGACAAATAAACGTAATGGAAACTGACGAAAAACAATAGTACACGCTCGCGATATCAGGCAGTGCTAAATACTACAGCCACACCGGGGCGCCAAATGGCCTCAAACAGTACCTGCTATACCAGTATATTTGAAAGTATGCGCAAGCACGCGCAGCGCGGGGAGTCTCATAGGCGCTATTCAGAACTCTTTCAGATAACATTATACATACATACAACACCAACTGACGCGTGCTAAAGGACCAAAGGACGAGACAATCTTGAGACAATCAGTTCAGTCGCCACGCCTGTAGCCCAGCCATGCGAGTGACCACATAGATCAATACACGGTTCAACAGAGTCAAGCGATATGACACTTACCACTTGCACGACCAGGCACTGCATGGGCGCAACCCAGAACCGTTTAGTCACAGCAAGGACAACTGCAGGCTACACACTACAGCAAAACCACAACCCAAACCACGAAGACTTGACAGGATAGTCGAAAATATGAGGTGTGTAGATAATGTGTAATCAGACCACTGTTTAAGGTATATAGATAGTGCATACACTGAGTTAGTTCGCATACCGTCGCTGCAGTCGCGCATGGCCTGTCTGGCCGTCCAGGCGAGAGGCTGGCGTTGTAGCGCGTTTCCAGAAGATGCCTTGCCCATCGCTGCAGTTCAGTGGCCATACGCCCGGGTTTGGAATCGGCCGCGTATGTTTGCAGATACATCTGGATCGTCTTGGAGATATCCTCTGACAGCTGCGACACACTGGTGTAGGCCCCACTCTTAGACTTGGCTAGGATCTCAGTGATCTTTGTGAGTAGGTGTGTAGGTAGGTGAGTTCGTGGGAGACGGGCAGTGCACGAATCGGAGCGGTCGATTATTGTGTTAGCATATGATTGTTAGAATGTATTTGCAGAGAGGGTCCCTTACTACTGATAACGTCCCCACTGCCGCAGAGATAATAACCCACGGTGCTATTGCGACCCAATCCGAGAACAAAGAACTTAGGTCATTTATACAAATATGCGATAGACATTGAGAACCCCACCCGAGGGGCACCTGGCACACACGGCAAATAGACTTCTTCAGTCAGCGACACTAAGCAAACACTAAGCAAAGCAGTGGATAATGCACAGCTGCGACATGAGCAGCATCGGGCCATTTGGATTGGAACAAGACACACTGACGGGCAAGCACAGACACCATCCAAGGAGCAGTGGATGGGTGGTGCGCATAGCAACTCCTTATTGAAGTAAACATAAGAGTGGGGATGACTAGATGGAGGGGGCAGGGAACTGACCAGACGGAGAGCAGTCAGGAAGACTATTGACCGTGTTAGTTTCGGCATCGTATGGCCTATAATGTATGGATAGGGGTGCACCTGCCGCACATGGGTGCACCTACTGCACATGGGTGCACCTACTGCACATGGGTGCACCTACTGCATCCATATGCACCTACTACACGTGTATATTCGGGATGGCGATAAAGCGATGTAAGTACTAACTAAGTAGTGCTCTTGGTCAGTTCGACTTCAAACGCCTTCTCCACAACGGACTCACGCGGGAGAAAGTTATATAGGCCATTTTGCCCGATAGTACGGGTTGAATAGATCGCTAGGACCAGCGATACACATCGACGAGTTAACGAGACATTGGACACCCAACCAAATACAGCCAAAAGACAGTATGCTTTCCATGCACACGAGGGGTCCCTAAAATAGGCATAAGATCACACGATAGGTTTCCATGGAAACCCCAATACCTACACACACTCATGGCATGTACACACATCTCCCAGCTATAGGCGCTGGGTAACAAACACTGGCGCTGGGTAACAAACAGTACCTACATACATTCAAGCATCCTTGGTTGTCCAGACCCGCGTCCTCAATGAAGCCCTTGGCCCACTTCTGGTTGAACAGCATCTGCGCTATCCGCCGACAGTCCTCGACCACACGGCTGTCCACACACATACCCTCCGATGCGACCGCTTCAGCATTGGCTGCTAATGCACCACGTGCTTTGTCGAATTTCGTGTCGTATACTGCTGCACCACTTCCGGCCACCAGATCAGTGATGAGTGTCGATGCACTGTTTGCTTTGACCTTTCCAGTGGGCAAGAGCTTGGCAGGTTTGTGAGCCTCTTTCTCCGAGCTCTCGGGTATATGGGCAGGTACTTGCCTATCGCTTATGATAACTGGGATATCTCCTGCAGCCGATTCCATTGTAGAATCGCGGACAACTACCTTATCACTGGTACTGAATGTCCCGTGGACGCTGACTGCACCATCCTTCCGTATCAGTTTATCAAGCTCGCTACTAGCACGCGCCACCCCCTTTGTGTTTGTTGTCGCTGCTGTGTGGCCCAGACCTTCGCCATCGCTTCTCACCTTAGTCGACCCAGCATGTTGTGAGATGCTGCCGCGTGTGTACTTGCCCTTATCGCACCCTGACTTTAAATTTACATCTACATCGTCATGTACACCAACAACTACATTAGTCTTGTGTGATATAGCTTGGTTGTAACCGTATCTCTCCTCGCGAGCGTGTTGTATGTGTACGGGTCGACGCGACAGGCCCAAGTGCCGACGTCGCACCACAGGCTGGGTATGCGCCATGCGATGCTCGGCAGTGTGTGCTTTAGCAGTGGGTTGTGTGTGCGCAATGTGTCTGTCGTGTGCATTCATCAGGTGTAGTTGTGCTGAAAGCATCTGCACGCAATTATCTTTGCATGCATGATATGCGCGCACAATAGTAGTATGTTAGTACATTGGTGCGTTAGGGATATTCTGAGGGATCACGACACAACGGGGTTATCTGGAAGTGTGACTACCACACCAACAGGCAGCGCGTGATGATTGTTCGTTCTTCTGTACTGCTACCAGTACTATCACTTGTCTGCAAATACAAATGATCAAGAGAGTGGCAGTACTCCAACAAGTACTACCATTAAAATTCAATACGGATCAAGAGAGTAGCATAACATGTCCTTCTCGTGACACCACAGCCGTGTATGTATATACTTGTTAAATTGCCTGTCCGTTCCTAAGCGATGCGCAATACAAAGACATATCAATTCTCATAGCTCCTTCATACATAGTACCCATAGCCCCTTCACAGGATGTAAGTAAATAATAAATATACACCGGCTCAGTGCTCACGGATGTCTTTTTAACCCCCCCACAAAACAAACTAGTCACCGCCCGTCTAGGGTTAAGCCTTGGGTTGTGCGCACGAACCAAATTGAGTGACTTTGCGCGGGCTCCCGTGTCATCGCGTGAGCGTGTGAGCCTGTGTCCAGGGCCACTGACAGTCCCTGTGAAGTGTGGTGGTGTGATCCTGCAAGGGTACTAAAGTACTGATGTATTACAGTACTTTAAACAGTAGAGCTTGAGTTGTTTACACATGTAGTTCTGAGCCACATCGAGTGACCTACAGCAAGCCATATATGTATATGTACATGTATTAAAGAACATAGAGATATTTATTCAGATAGGTTCGCATCAGTGGAGTGAGTGTTCGAGATTGACATTCAAGTCCACTTACACGATGTCAAGGTTGCTGCATCGAGTGCAATGGACACGCGTTCCATCGCATGGGCTTGTGAGCGCAAGATTTCCGGATGCCTCTAATTCGGTACGTGTTTGGAATTATTGGCATCCTTGGCTAAGCCGCCTCGTAGACCTGTGTATATTAAAACTAGTTTATCAACACATCTGTGATTTATTGCAATATAGTATATAGGCAGCAGAATGTGTATAGAATGATTAAACGTTATGCCACAGAATCCGCTGAACCATGGTCACGCTGCACTGGAATTCCTGGACATTTAAACGCAAATTGATTGCTTAAAGGGAATACGACTTGAAATGAAAGACAATCCAACCAGAAACAAACGAACGTTTTTGATCTATTAATCTTTATTCAGTGCGTGTATCGTTGCCTCCTGTTCTTATGCCAATTCTTGGGTACACCCGCATACACCCAAACCAGCTGTACCACAATTAAAGCACAAAGCTAACATCTCTGTAGACGACGTGGACCCTATACAGTCTATGGGTGTGCACACGTTAACGGCAGGGGCGTATAAGTCTGTATGCCTAGTACGTTACAAGGGTATATTTTTAGGAAGCAACAGATCACATACAGACCACTTAGCAGTTTTACAGACACCTGTGTGCAAAGAGACAGACCACGGGCACTCTACATATAGACAGTGTATAAAGGTACGACTGTTTTTTCTGCACCGCTATAGATATGCTAACTCTTTTCTATTTGTCACTCATGCAAGGAACTATATTCAGGGGCAGGGTCTGTATCAAAGTTGTATATGGGGGCACACAAACACGCACATACATAACACATACAAACACCCACATACATATACACACACATATGCATCACACACACACATACATACATACATACATACATGCATGTATACACACGCACAGTACGTTTACGTTTACATACATGCCACACTGGCACACACACGCACGCATCGCACACCTCACTCATATAAAACTTTACTCTCTCTCATTCACTTCCTCTCTCTCACACACACACACACACATATGTATGTATATATATATATATAATATATATATATATATATATATATATTATATATGTATATATATGTATACATATATATATATATATTTATATATAATATATATATATATATATATATATGATTTGTGTGCATGTGTGTATGGACGATATGTGATGCATGTACAATATATATATATATATATATATGTATGTATGTGTGTGATGTTATTATGTGATATATATATATATATATATATATATATATATATATATATATATATATATATATATATATATATATATATATATATATATATATATATATATATATATATATATATATATATATATAATGTTCAGTCATATACATATCATTACGTACAGTTACATATATATATATATATATATGTGTGTGTGTCCGTGTGTGTGTGTGTGTGTGTGTGTGTGTGTGTGTGTGTCGTGTCTGTGTGTCTGTGTGATGTGTGTGTGTGTGTGTGTGTGTGTGTGTGTTCATATTGTGCGTGTGTGTGTGTGTGTATGTTTATGTGTGTGTGTGTGTGTGTGTGCGCGTGTGTGTGTGTGTGTGTGTGTGTGTGTGTGTGTGTGTGTGTGTTTGCTAGGTTGACAAGACAAGTACGTCTACATGGGAATATATGTTATGTTTCATTATACCGATTAAATCAACTGTATCCATGTATGAATTTATTCTTTCCCAAAGCTGCTGCTTCCGCTGCACAGTTAAGTAAAATACAGCTCCCAGCAGCGCAAACTGTTATACTCGACCCGATCACTCATGTCACTCTAACACTTCTTCGACCGGTTCTTCTTTACAGAGATCTTTAGCCAACACATTCTCCAGTCGTCGGGGGCGCGAGTGCCGGTGTAGGTGCGAGTATAGGCCTGTTGAGAGTAGCGGGTGTTCAGCGCAGCTATGCTTCTTCTGCCCCAGGGAATGAAGAGGTGCTTTCAAACACATGTAAGTAACACTCCAGTAGTACTCAATATTCGGACACTATGCTCTTGCAGGGCAGGTAGTATACGCTCTCCGGGGCAAGACAACCAGACCAAGCACGCCTTCCACAGTACAAGGAACGATGATGTATTTATATATATATATATATATCTATATATAGTACATTGCTATTCGTTTGAATTTGATCTTTGGCTTTCTGTCTTGTTCTGCAGTCGGGAATGCCACAGACCCTCTCTACGTGCCAGAAACCGTGCACACGAGCACCGGCGCGGTCGAGACCGTGACAGACACACTCTCAGGGGTGTCCGGTGTACTCTCCGATACTGTAGTCAACACAACAGCCCACTTAGTCGAGCCTCTAACACGAGTACTAGCGACTGGTGCTCAGGCGGGTGAGGTCGCCGCGGCTGGACTGGATAGTAGCACACCTGCAGGATTGGTCCGAATATTGCTGGTATGGATGTTTAGGTGGGCGTGATTATTTGTCGTGTCGATAGGCATTGGTGGAGCATGCGTCTGCAGTTTGTGTGATATACATATATATATATATATATATGTATGGTATGTATGAGGCAATTCTCGTTACTAGAATTGCAGTTGCACTACACATATACTGACAATCTTTTCTGTCGTCGGTGTGTTTGTTGTGAGAGAGAAAAAGTTTGAGATACTAACACCTCTCAAAGCTAAACAGGTAGCTACAGCATCCATAATTAATATGACAGGTAGCTAGGGCATCCATGATTAATATGACAGGTAGCTAGGGCATCCATGATTAATATGAATGGTAGCTAGGGCATCCATAATTAATATGGATTGCAGCATATCACGGTAACTCAGAGTCCAGTTCAGATCTAAAAACACCCCAATCTCTAAACCCTAAACCCCTATCAGCATGGACGACAACTAGTATTTATTATCTATACTAGAAGTGTATGCGCACCACCCACCCACCCACACACACAAGCACACACTGACATTCGTATTTCTTTACTGTTTCGCACAGGAGAACGTCTCTGTGTACGTCGATATGCCCTGGTGGGCGACGATTGTGACTGTGACAGTCGCATGGCGTATGCTGGTATGTGTACTATACGGTTTTATACACATACACATAATGCTATGCTGGTATGTGTGCTACACTGTTTTATACACATACATATACATAGAATGCTATGCTGGTATGTGCACTACACTGTTTTATACACATACACATGATTCTATGCTGGCATGTGTGCTACACTGTATTATACAGATACACATAATGCTATGCTGGTATGTGTACTATACCGTTTTATACAAATACACATAATGCTGAATAGCTGAGTTTGTGAGATCATTGTTCTAATCTTTGCACATGCTTCAGATTCATGGGAACAGTTATATACAATCTGACCAAGGACGCGTGCCTGTGCGCCATGTAGAGGAGTGTGTGTCCTTCCGGGAGAGAAGTTAGTATGCATTGACCTCTTTCTGCGTGTGCCTGTATGTAGTTGCAGTGTATACGGCCATTGTAACACGACCACCTGTCATCATATTTAACCAAGGTTCCGCCTAACGCATCATGGTACTCACGATGACATACACTTGTGCTGCTGCAGATCTTTCCCATTGCGTGCAAAACGCAGGTGAACAACGTAGGCATGAAGAACATTAAGCCCGAGGTAGACGCGTACACGGAGAAGGCCAAGATGCACATCTCTAACGGCGAACATGGCAAGGCGGGCGATGTAAACCGTCAGATGTGGGTAAGTCACCGACTCACAGGTCGGCATCAAGACGTGTGTGTGTACACGGTGTGGTCCGTCTATACAAATTGACTAGTGGGAGGGTGCATGTCAACAGACAATTGTATGACCAGGTACACAGCGTCCCCACCACCTGCCTATATCACAGTGGCCCAATATCTCTTGTATCTATTTGTGTATCTATGTATCTGTGTATTTATGTATATGTATCTATGGAACTATGTATCTGTGTATTTATGTATATGAATCTATGGAACTATGTATCTAGGTATTATGTATCTATATAACTATGTATCTAGGTATTTATGTATCTATCTATCTATCTATCTAGGTATTTATGTATCTATCTATCTAGGTATTTATGTATCTAGGTATTTATGTGTCTAGGTATCTAGGTATTTATGTATCTATTTATCTAGGAATTTATGCATCTATGTATTTATGTATCTATTTATCTATGTATCTAGGTATATATGTATCTGTATTTATGTATATATGTATCTATTCCTCCCTGCACGGGAAGAGGACAGTCATTTCGGCTTGATAGCAAAGATTCAGTTATCTATGAAGTTGTTCAGATTGTGATCGATCGGCACACATTTTGGGAATGCGTGTGATATGCCCCTCTTGTGAGCTCAACTGGTGGAAGCCTGTTGTGACCGAAATGTTCGGTACTTTTGTCTCATAGCTAAGCATCTCCAATAGCATATGGTTCCAAATTTGAAGGATTTTGATCTGACCGTCGTAAACAACTCTCCACTTATTGTTCGGTACAAACGTGCATAGCAACGTGCATAGCAACGCATTACGAATCCCACTCAGCCCGCGTTTGTCAGATCTTGGTCAGTTTGTTTGATACCGTTTTGTCTGATTTTTTTTTCTTGGTTGACGTTTTGTTTGATACCGTTGTTTTTTGGTTTACAGGCGCATATGGCTGCGAACAATGTGTCCTACTCCGGAATGTTTGCGCAGCCAATGGTGCAGATGCCCTTTGCCATGGGCATGTTTTTTGGCCTCCGAAAAATGGCCGAAGCCCCCATAGCATCTATGACCACGGTATGTATCGCGTTTAAACACACAGTATGTCTAGGTGTCTACTACATCGGATGTATAGTACACCAACCTCACGATGATGTACACCTGCACCACTATTTAAAAGATGACTGAAGCTCTCATAGCCACCACTACTGTGACCACGTTTAATGTATCGCGTTTAAACACTGTCTATGTATCTACTACATCAGATCTATAGCATGCAAATCTCAGGTTGGCATGCACCTGAACCAGCACTAGTAGGCACATCTGCGCCCGGTATATCGTTTTCAGGTCCCCTTCGTTCAGTGCTGACCAGGTTTATACAGACTACTAGTGGACTAGGTACATATAGTTTGTATTAGACTAGATATATACAGACTATAGTGGACTTGGTACATATAGTTTGTATTAGACTAGATATATACAGACTATAGTGGACTAGGTACTTATAGTTTGTATCAGACTAGATATTGGACTAGGTATACACCGACTGTAGTGGACAAGGTACATAGGTTTGTGTTAGTCTAGATATATGTGGACTAGATATATACATCTATAATGGACTAGGTATATACAGTGTACTAGGTACATCCAGTTTGTATTAAACTCGTTATATAGAGCCTGTCTGTAATGGACTTGCCCCATGCCAACACAGCAGCCGACTGTGTGCTGTGTGTACCTATTTGACTATTTGTCACATGAATAGCCACGGTGCTTGTATTCATGTTGCACCTATCATATTCGACCTCAACAAACAAACTGGCGTGCCATGGGCATATCACATCCCACGTGTGTGTAGGGTGGTGCCATGTGCTTCATTGCCTCACCGGCCACACTGTATCGAATCGCAGCTGTCGATTAGTTCGGGTTTGTATGGCGTATCACATATCAATTGCATATGCACAATGCTATCAGTCTACTCTCCAATTGTAGATATTAGTTCCATATGCACATTACTATCAGTCTACTCTCCAATTGAAGATATCAGTTGTATACCAATTGTATATCTAAGTAAAGTCTTGATAGTTTCAGCGTATAGTTAGGGACATATCTCGCGCAGAGCGGTAGCCTGTTTGCTTTGCTAAACTGGTGAAATCTAAGAGTATCACATACATGCACAATGAGCATTTAAACCATATGTTTCCTCACTGTCTGTCATGCATATCAGGCGAGTTCGAGTGTTCCTTTCTGAATTCGTAAACGTTGACCTCCCCTACGGGACACGCTGTGTATGTGGCTGTCACTGCTTCTCCCCTTCTAACATGCACATTGGCCGATACCATGTATACTTGAAGGCCGTTTTGAAGGCCTCTGCTTCCTTCACTTCTAACATGCACATAGGCCGATACTATGTGGTGCGGCGACCTCACAGCCGCCGGCTCCCTTGTTCCGCACTGCTCGTAGTATCTATCCTATGTCCACGTGTAACACTCAGTCAACCCATACATACATGCCCCATGTGTACTCGAATGCCCATTTAAAGGCCCTTCCTTCCTCCACTTTCTCACATACACCTAGGGCGGCACCATGTGGTTCAGTGACCTCACAGCCGCCGATCCCACCTACGCACTGCCGGTGCTGTCTGGTCTGACGACGTTGTGTGCCATTGAACTGGGAGCCGAGGGAACCAAAGCCTCGGAACAAAGCGATACCATGCGCACGGTACTACGAATAATGCCCTTTGCCATGGTACCGTTGGTCGCCCAGTTCCCAGCGGTAGGTGTGTGTGGTGCTAGGTAGTACTGTTTTGCACTGATCTTGGTACTATATCAAATCTACTCCTCCATAACACAAACGAGTATTACTATTTTGCACTGGTTTTGATTTAATTCTATATCAGATCTCCCCCCCCCCAACACAAGGTATTACTATTTTCCACTAGTCTTAGTACTATATCAAATCTAACCCACATAACACATAAGAGTATTACTATTTTGCTCTCGTCTTAATCCAACCTCCTTAGCTCATGGTCCAATACATACATCTCCTAGGCCTTACTGCTCTATTCTTAACACAACCTCCTTAGCTCATGGTCCAATACATACATCTCCTAGGCCTTACTGCTGTATTCTTATTACAACCCCCTTAACTCATAGTCCAATACATACATCTCTAGGCCTTACTACTCTATTCTTAATACAACCTCCTTAGCTCATGGTCCAATACATACATCTACTAGGCCATACTGCTCTGTTCTTCAAAGCTCATGGTCCAATACATACATCTCCTAGGCCTTTACTACTCTATTCTTCAAAGCGCATGGTCCAATACATACATCTACTAGGCCATACTGCTCTATTCTTCAAAGCTCATGGTCCAATACATACATCTCCTAGGGCCTTACTACTCTATTCTTCAAAGCGCATGGTCCAATACATACATCTCCTAGGCCTTACTACTCTGTTCTTCAAAGCTCATGGTCCAATACATACATCTCCTAGGCCTTACTGCTCTATTCTTAACACAACCTCCTTAGCTCATGGTCCAATACATACATCTCCTAGGCCTTACTGCTGTATTCTTATTACAACCCCTTAACTCATAGTCCAATACATACATCTCTCTAGGCCTTACTACTCTATTCTTAATACAACCTCCTTAGCTCATGGTCCAATACATACATCTACTAGGCCATACTGCTCTATTCTTCAAAGCTCATGGTCCAATACATACATCTCCTAGGCCTTACTACTCTGTTCTTCAAAGCGCATGGTCCAATACATACATCTACTAGGCCATACTGCTCTATTCTTCAAAGCTCATGGTCCAATACATACATCTCCTAGGCCTTACTACTCTATTCTTCAAAGCTCATGGTCCAATACATACATCTCCTAGGCCTTACTACTCTATTCTTCAAAGCGCATGGTCCAATACATACATCTACTAGGCCATACTGCTCTATTCTTCAAAGCTCATGGTCCAATACATACATCTCCTAGGCCTTACTACTCTATTCTTCAAAGCGCATGGTCCAATACATACATCTACTAGGCCATACTGCTCTATTCTTCAAAGCTCATGGTCCAATACATACATCTCCTAGGCCTTACTACTCTATTCTTCAAAGCGCATGGTCCAATACATACATCTCCTAGGCCTTACTACTCTATTCTTCAAAGCTCATGGTCCAATACATACATCTCCTAGGCCTTACTACTCTATTCTTAATACAACCTCCTTAGCTCATGGTCCAATATATACATCTCCTAGGCCTTGCTGCTGTATTGGTGCGCCAATAATGTCGTCTCTCTCTCTCAAGTGGCCCTGTTCAAGATTCAGTACGTCCGCAACTTCATTGGAGTTCCGGCTGTAAGAGAGCCTCCTCCCAGGGACCCTAATGCGGTATGTGTGAGTGTGAATAAGACGTATGTGTATGTGAGTGTGAATAAGGCGTATGTGTGTGGCATGGCCAGGCATATGTGCGTTTGTGTGTGTGCAAGTAAGAAGTATTTAGGGGTTGACCGGCAGAGGCGAGTCCGCGAATACACAAAGTGTGAGGTGGCAACACAGATGGGTGTACGACAATGCTGTCAGTGGTACATGCACATGCTTACTAATGCGAATGGCCCATACCTATACCTGCAGTGGTAGCCTTTTTAGGGTTTAGGGTTTGCGTACTATTGAGGTCTATAGGCTGGCCGTGTGTGTGCTTTACCCCCTCTTGTGTGTCCATAGCAATGTGTTCCGTGTTGCCCATCCCTTGTGTAGGCTTGGTTTGTGCGGAGCGTGAGAGGATAACGCATGTTTCTAGGTGTCTGAGTGTACCGTGCACCTCTGTTCAGGATCGATTACCCCGTTTGTGCTAAGATAACCAATGCTGAGTGCGACTTTTTGGGTCGACTGACTCTCATGTGTTCTGTCTCTGATATGTGTCCATTAGCAGTGATGTCTGCTGTGGATGTTTGGTCTGCATTCTAGCTCGTAGTCAATCTACGCTGTTGTCATGGTTATTAGATCTACGCTGTTGTTAGGGTTACTAGACACGTTCTAACATCAGAAGTGTATCGTTCATTGCTATAATTGTGTTCCGCTATCGCTGCGGTTTAGTTTTGTTCTTGACAAGGCGTGCAGCGCACGGAACTAGCACATCGTAACCATGATAACACCAATCCAGAATGTCGGGGTTTTATACCAACATCTTTGACACTTGGACAGTAAGTACTAACGTACGTGCCTCTGTTTGCCCTATTGCAGCCACCGCCTATGGATTTCTGGGAGACGTTGAAGACGGCCCAGCAAATGCAGCTGAAACAGGTATGCCGCACCTCTAAACTCTGACCATACACACGTGTTCCACACCTCTGAACTCTGACCGTACACACGTGTTCCACACCTCTGAACTTTGACCGTACACACGTGTTGGTGAATGCCACATCACCGGATCTGAGCTCTGAACGTTCAACGTGCTAGCAAATGCTCGTGAAGGAAGGGGTTTAGAACTGTCCGATATCTTCTCATTACCGCACACACGCAGGAGAGAATTTGTTGTTTGTGAATGCAAATGTGAACTTTTATCTTTTTTACAGCGTGCGTGTATGTATGTATCAACCCCACCTACTTCGTTCCTGCAACCCTATACCGATAGCGGTCTATAAAAATTTATATGCCTGTCTGTATACACACTAAGATCTGCATCTTTACAACTACACTTGTCTCATGTTCAATGTCCTGTCCTGGTCCATTATATTATCAGGATGGACAGGCCACCGCAGCACCGACCCAGAATGTGATCAGCCAGAGCTTCAATCCAATAACGGGCAAGGCTAATAGTACCAAGAATACCCGCGCCCAAAAGTCCAGGGCAAAGCGCAGAACTAATCGATAGGTGATAGGTGCAAGGGATGTGTACGGAAATAAGGAATCGCACCAGAAGGTGTAAATAGGCATATTTAGGCACGAGTGTGTGGCAGTTGATGCGAAAGTGTTTAGAAGGGTGTGCGAATTAAATAGGGCGCCCCAGAGTCTCAGACTGTTTCGTAATACCATTTTAATAGTAGGATCGCCCGTTTATGGCTTCGCAAGTGTGTCCTGACCGCTTGACAGCCGTTATTAGTTATACATAGAAACACCTCCAGCCTAGGTAATACATAGAAACACCTCCAGTCTAGGTTTTACATAGAAACACCTACAGTCTAGGTTATACATAGAAACACCACCAGTCTAGGTTATAAACAGAAACACCTCCAGTCCAGGTTATAGATAGAAACACCTCCAGTCTAGGTTATACATAGAAACATCTTCAGTCTAGGTTATACATAGAAACACATCCAGTCTAGGATATACATAGAAACACCTCCAGTCTAGGTTATACATAAAAACACCTCCCGTCTAGATTACAAATAGAAACACCTCCAGTCCAGGTTATAGATAGAAACACCTCCAGTCTAGGTATATATAGCCAGTCTAGGTTATACACAGAAACACCTCCAGTTGAGGTTATAGATAGAAACATCTTCAGACTAGACTCTAGTCTGGGTTATAGATGGAAACACCTCCAGTCTAGACTATAGATAGAAACACCTCCAGTCTAGGTTATAGGCTCTAGTCTGGATTAAAGATGGAAACACCTCCAGTCTAGACTATAGATAGAAACACCTCCAGTCTAGGTTATACATAGAAACACCACCAGTCTAGGCTCCAGTCTAGGTTATACATAGAAACACCCCCAGTCTAGATTATAAATAGAAACACATCCAGTCCAGGTTATAGATAGTAACACCTCCAGTCTAGGTTACACATAGAAACACCACCAGTCTATGCTCCAGTCTAGGTTATAAATAGAAACACCTCCAGTCCAGGTTATAGATAGAATAACCTCCAGTATAGGTTATACATAGCCAGTCTGGGTTATACACAGAAACACCTCCAGTTGAGGTTATAGATAGAAACACCTTCAGTCTAGACTCTAGTCTGGGTTATAAAAGGAAACACCTCCAGTCTAGATTATAGATAGAAGCACTTCCAGTCTAGGTTATACATAGAACCACTTACAGTGTAGGTTATACATGAAAACACCTCCAGTCTAGGATATATATAGAAACACCTCCAGTTAAGGTTATACATAGAAACACCTTCAGTCTAGGCTATACATAATAACACCTCCAGTTAGAGTTATAGATAGAAACACCTCCAGCCTAGGTTATACATAGAAACACCTCCAGTCTAGGTTATACATAGAAGCATCTCCAGTTTAGGTTATACATAGAAACACCTCCAGTCCAGGTTAGATAGAACCACTTCCAGTGTAGGTTATACATGAAAACACCTCCACTCTGGGTTATACATAGAAACACCTCCAGCCTAGGTTATACATAGAAACACCTCCAGTCTAGGTTATAAATAGAAACACCACCAGTCTAGGCTCCAGTCTAGGTTATTCGTAGAAACACCTCCAGTCTAGGTTACACATAGAAACACCTCCAGTCTAGGTTATACATAGAAGCATCTCCAGTCTAGGTTATACATAGAAACACCTCCAGTCCAGGTTAGATAGAATCACTTCCAGTGTAGGTTATACATGAAAACACCTCCAGTCCAGGTTATAGATAGAAACACCTCCAGTTAAGGTTATAGATAGAAACACCTCCAGTTAGGTTTATAGATAGAAACACCTTCAGTCTAGGTTATACATGAAAACACCTCCAGTTAGGGTTATAGATAGAAACACCTTCAGTCTAGGCTCTATTCTGGGTTATAGATGGAAACACCTCCAGTCTAGGTTATACATAGAAACACATCCAGTCCAGGTTATAGATAGAAACACCTCCAGTCTAGGTTATAGATAGAAACACCTCCAGTCTAGGTTATACATAGAAACACATCCAGTCCAGGTTATAGATAGAAACACCTCCAGTCTAGGTTATAGATAGAAACACCTCCAGTCTAGGTTATACATAGAAACACCACCAGTCTATGCTCCAGTCTAGGTTATACATAGAAACACATCCAGTCTAGGTTATACATAGCCAGTCTGGGTTATACACAGAAACACCTCCAGTTAAGGATATAGATAGAAACACCTTCAGTCTAGGCTCTAGTCTGGGTTATAGATAGGAACACTCTATTCTAGGTTATAGATAGAAACACCTCCAGTCTAGGTTATACATAGAAACACCTCCAGTCTAGGTTATACATAGAAACACCTCCAGCCTAGGTTATACATAGAAACACCTCCAGTCTAGGTTATACATAGAAACACCTTCAGTCTAGGTTATACATAGAAGCATCTCCAGTCTAGGTCATACATAGAAACCCCACCAGTCTAGGCTCCAGTCTGGATTAAAGTTAGAATCACTTCGAGTCTAGGTTATACATAGAAACACCTCCATTCTAGGCTATACATAGAAACACCTCCAGTCTAGGTTTTACATAGAAACAACTCCAGACTAGGAGAAACACCTCCAGTCTAGGTTATACATAGAAACACCTCCAGTCTAGGTTGTAGATAGAAACACCTACAGTCTAGGTTATACATAGAAACACCACCAGTCTAGGCTCCAGTCTGGGTTATAGTTAGAAACACCTCCAGTCTAGGTTATACATAGAAACACATTCAGTCTAAGTTATACATAGAAACACCTCCAGTCTAGGCTATACATAGAAACACCTCCAGTCTAGGTTATACAAAGAAACACCTCCAGTCAAGGTTACAGATAGAAACACCTTCAGTCTAGGTTATACATAGAAGCATCTCCAGTCTAGGTCATACATAGAAACCCCACCAGTCTAGGCTCCAGTCTGGATTAAAGTTAGAATCACTTCGAGTCTAGGTTATACATAGAAACACCTCCATTCTAGGTTATACATAGAAACACCTCCAGTTAGGGTTATAGATAGAAATACCTTCAGTCTAGGCTCTATTCTTCTGGGTTATAGATGGAAACACCTCCAGTCTAGGTTATACATAGAAACACCTCCAGTCAAGGTTACAGATAGAAACACCTCCAGTCTAGGTTATACATAGAAACACATCCAGTCCAGGTTATAGATAGAAACACCTCCAGTCTAGGTTATAGATAGAAACACCTCCAGTCTGGGTTATACATAGAAACACCACCAGTCTATGCTCCAGTCTAGGTTATACATAGAAACAAATCCATTCTAGGTTTTACATAGAAACAACTCCAGTCTAGGTTATACATAGAAAAAAACCTCCAGTCTAGGTTATACATAGAAACACCTCTAGTCTAGGTTGTAGATAGAAACACCTACAGTCTAGGTTATACATAGAAACACCACCAGTCTAGGCTCCAGTCTGGGTTATAGTTAGAAACACCTCCAGTCTAAGTTATACATAGAAACACCTCCAGTTAGGGTTATAGATAGAAATACCTTCAGTCTAGGCTCTATTCTGGGTTATAGATGGAAACACCTCCAGTCTAGGTTATACATAGAAACACCTCCAGTCAAGGTTACAGATAGAAACACCTCCAGTCTAGGTTATACATAGAAACACATCCAGTCCAGGTTATAGATAGAAACACCTCCAGTCTAGGTTATAGATAGAAACACCTCCAGTCTAGGTTATACATAGAAACACCACCAGTCTATGCTCCAGTCTAGGTTATACATAGAAACACATCCAGTCTAGGTTATACATAGCCAGTCTGGGTTATACACAGAAACACCTCCAGTTAAGGATATAGATAGAAACACCTTCAGTCTAGGCTCTAGTCTGGGTTATAGATAGAAACACTCTAGTCTAGGTTATAGATAGAAACATCTCCAGTCTAGGTTATACATAGAAACACCTCCAGTCTAGGTTATACATAGGAACACCTCCAGCCTAGGTTATACATAGAAACACCTCCAGTCTAGGTTATACATAGAAACACCTTCAGTCTAGGTTATACATAGAAGCATCTCCAGTCTAGGTCATACATAGAAACCCCACCAGTCTAGGCTCCAGTCTGGATTAAAGTTAGAATCACTTCGAGTCTAGGTTATACATAGAAACACCTCCAGTCTAGGTTATACATAGGAACACCTCCAGCCTAGGTTATACATAGAAACACCTCCAGTCTAGGTTATACATAGAAACACCTTCAGTCTAGGTTATACATAGAAGCATCTCCATTCTAGGCTATACATAGAAACACCTCCAGTCTAGGTTTTACATAGAAACAACTCCAGTCTAGGAGAAACACCTCCAGTCTAGGTTATACATAGAAACACCTCCAGTCTAGGTTGTAGATAGAAACACCTACAGTCTAGGTTATACATAGAAACACCACCAGTCTAGGCTCCAGTCTGGGTTATAGTTAGAAACACCTCCAGTCTAGGTTATACATAGAAACACATTCAGTCTAAGTTATACATAGAAACACCTCCAGTCTAGGCTATACATAGAAACACCTCCAGTTTAGGTTATACATAGAAACACCTCCAGTCAAGGTTACAGATAGAAACACCTTCAGTCTAGGTTATACATAGAAGCATCTCCAGTCTAGGTCATACATAGAAACCCCACCAGTCTAGGCTCCAGTCTGGATTAAAGTTAGAATTACTTCGAGTCTAGGTTATACATAAAAACACCTCCATTCTAGGTTATACATAGAAACACCTCCAGTTAGGGTTATAGATAGAAATACCTTCAGTCTAGGCTCTATTCTGGGTTATAGATGGAAACACCTCCAGTCTAGGTTATACATAGAAACACCTCCAGTCAAGGTTACAGATAGAAACACCTCCAGTCTAGGTTATACATAGAAACACATCCAGTCCAGGTTATAGATAGAAACACCTCCAGTCTAGGTTATAGATAGAAACACCTCCAGTCTGGGTTATACATAGAAACACCACCAGTCTATGCTCCAGTCTAGGTTATACATAGAAACAAATCCATTCTAGGTTTTACATAGAAACAACTCCAGTCTAGGTTATACATAGAAACACCTCCAGTCTAGGTTATACATAGAAACACCTCTAGTCTAGGTTGTAGATAGAAACACCTACAGTCTAGGTTATACATAGAAACACCACCAGTCTAGGCTCCAGTCTGGGTTATAGTTAGAAACACCTCCAGTCTAAGTTATACATAGAAACACCTCCAGTTAGGGTTATAGATAGAAATACCTTCAGTCTAGGCTCTATTCTGGGTTATAGATGGAAACACCTCCAGTCTAGGTTATACATAGAAACACCTCCAGTCAAGGTTACAGATAGAAACACCTCCAGTCTAGGTTATACATAGAAACACATCCAGTCCAGGTTATAGATAGAAACACCTCCAGTCTAGGTTATAGATAGAAACACCTCCAGTCTAGGTTATACATAGAAACACCACCAGTCTATGCTCCAGTCTAGGTTATACATAGAAACACATCCAGTCTAGGTTATACATAGCCAGTCTGGGTTATACACAGAAACACCTCCAGTTAAGGATATAGATAGAAACACCTTCAGTCTAGGCTCTAGTCTGGGTTATAGATAGAAACACTCTAGTCTAGGTTATAGATAGAAACATCTCCAGTCTAGGTTATACATAGAAACACCTCCAGTCTAGGTTATACATAGGAACACCTCCAGCCTAGGTTATACATAGAAACACCTCCAGTCTAGGTTATACATAGAAACACCTTCAGTCTAGGTTATACATAGAAGCATCTCCAGTCTAGGTCATACATAGAAACCCCACCAGTCTAGGCTCCAGTCTGGATTAAAGTTAGAATCACTTCGAGTCTAGGTTATACATAGAAACACCTCCAGTCTAGGTTATACATAGGAACACCTCCAGCCTAGGTTATACATAGAAACACCTCCAGTCTAGGTTATACATAGAAACACCTTCAGTCTAGGTTATACATAGAAGCATCTCCAGTCTAGGTCATACATAGAAACCCCACCAGTCTAGGCTCCAGTCTGGATTAAAGTTAGAATCACTTCGAGTCTAGGTTATACATAGAAACACCTCCATTCTAGGCTATACATAGAAACACCTCCAGTCTAGGTTTTACATAGAAACAACTCCAGTCTAGGAGAAACACCTCCAGTCTAGGTTATACATAGAAACACCTCCAGTCTAGGTTGTAGATAGAAACACCTACAGTCTAGGTTATACATAGAAACACCACCAGTCTAGGCTCCAGTCTGGGTTATAGTTAGAAACACCTCCAGTCTAGGTTATACATAGAAACACATTCAGTCTAAGTTATACATAGAAACACCTCCAGTCTAGGCTATACATAGAATTACCTCCAGTCTAGGTTATACATAGAAACACCTCCAGTCAAGGTTACAGATAGAAACACACCTTCAGTCTAGGTTATACATAGAAGCATCTCCAGTCTAGGTCATACATAGAAACCCCACCAGTCTAGGCTCCAGTCTGGATTAAAGTTAGAATCACTTCGAGTCTAGGTTATACATAGAAACACCTCCAGTTAGGGTTATAGATAGAAATACCTTCAGTCTAGGCTCTATTCTGGGTTATAGATGGAAACACCTCCAGTCTAGGTTATACATAGAAACACCTCCAGTCAAGGTTACAGATAGAAACACCTCCAGTCTAGGTTATACATAGAAACACATCCAGTCCAGGTTATAGATAGAAACACCTCCAGTCTAGGTTATAGATAGAAACACCTCCAGTCTAGGTTATACATAGAAACACCACCAGTCTATGCTCCAGTCTAGGTTATACATAGAAACAAATCCATTCTAGGTTTTACATAGAAACAACTCCAGTCTAGGTTATACATAGAAACACCTCCAGTCTAGGTTATACATAGAAACACCTCCAGTCTAGGTTGTAGATAGAAACACCTACAGTCTAGGTTATACATAGAAACACCACCAGTCTAGGCTCCAGTCTGGGTTATAGTTAGAAACACCTCCAGTCTAGGTTATACATAGAAACACCTCCAGTTAGGGTTATAGATAGAAATACCTTCAGTCTAGGCTCTATTCTGGGTTATAGATGGAAACACCTCCAGTCTAGGTTATACATAGAAACACCTCCAGTCAAGGTTACAGATAGAAACACCTCCAGTCTAGGTTATACATAGAAACACATCCAGTCCAGGTTATAGATAGAAACACCTCCAGTCTAGGTTATAGATAGAAACACCTCCAGTCTAGGTTATACATAGAAACACCACCAGTCTATGCTCCAGTCTAGGTTATACATAGAAACACATCCAGTCTAGGTTATACATAGCCAGTCTGGGTTATACACAGAAACACCTCCAGTTAAGGATATAGATAGAAACACCTTCAGTCTAGGCTCTAGTCTGGGTTATAGATAGAAACACTCTAGTCTAGGTTATAGATAGAAACATCTCCAGTCTAGGTTATACATAGAAACACCTCCAGTCTAGGTTATACATAGGAACACCTCCAGCCTAGGTTATACATAGAAACACCTCCAGTCTAGGTTATACATAGAAACACCTTCAGTCTAGGTTATACATAGAAGCATCTCCAGTCTAGGTTATACATAGAAACACCTCCAGTCTAGGTTATACATAGGAACACCTCCAGCCTAGGTTATACATAGAAACACCTCCAGTCTAGGTTTTACATAGAAACACCTCCAGTCTAGGTTATACATAAAAACACCATAGAAACACCTTCAGTCTAGGTTATACATAGAAACACCTTCAGTCTAGGTTATACATAGAAGCATCTCCAGTCTAGGTTATACATAGAAACACCTCCAGTCTAGGTTATACATAGGAACACCTCCAGCCTAGGTTATACATAGAAACACCTCCAGTCTAGGTTTTACATAGAAACACCTCCAGTCTAGGTTATACATAAAAAACACCATAGAAACACCTTCAGTCTAGGTTATACATAGAAACACCTCCAGTCTAGGTTATACATAGGAACACCTCCAGCCTAGGTTATACATAGAAACACCTCCAGTCTAGGTTATACATAGAAACACCTTCAGTCTAGGTTATACATAGAAGCATCTCCAGTCTAGGTTATACATAGAAACACCTCCAGTCTAGGTTATACATAGGAACACCTCCAGCCTAGGTTATACATAGAAACACCTCCAGTCTAGGTTTTACATAGAAACACCTCCAGTCTAGGTTATACATAAAAAACACCATAGAAACACCTTCAGTCTAGGTTATACATAGAAACACCTCCAGTCTAGGTTTTACATAGAAACACCTCCAGTCTAGGTTATACATAGAAACACCTCCAGTCTAGGGTATAAATAGAAACACGTCCAGCCTAGGTAAGCACACCATTATGTAGTCTACGGTCGTTCGCAAGCCACCGTGTTCTATACGCATACTTATTCAACGTTTAAGATCTATGCTGTGGGGTGGTTGGATGTGATATACAAAACGCACTCGCACCCGATAGTGAAGCTTCTCGCTGGCCACGTGGCTCTGCAGGGCCCAAAGCTGGACCGACGAAACTCCAAATCCTGCATGTACACAACATGGTGATGTACAACGGTATACAGTAGCTAGGGTTTGGGGTTCGCTGAACCTGGGAAATGTCGGCCTGCTCACTTACAATCGTGATGGCCAATGATTGGATATAGCTGTGAATGTTGGTTTCTGTTGAACCGGAAAATATAAACAGATACTTACACGTACTTAAGATGGTGTCTGGTTGTATACATCCTACTTACACGTACTTAAAATGGTAGCTGGTTGTATACATCCTACCTACATGTACTTAAGATAGTATCTGGTTGTATGCATCCTACTTACATGTACTTAAGATGGTATCTGGTTGTACACATCCTACTTACATGTACTTAAGATGGTGTCTGGTTGTATATATCCTACTTACACGTACTTCAGATGGTATCTGGTTGTATACATCCTACTTACATGTACTTAAAATGGTATCTGGTTGTATACATCCTACTTACACGTACTTAAGATGGTATCTGGTTATATACATCCTACTTACATGTACTTAAGATGGTGTCTGGTTGTATACATCCTACTTACACTTACTTAAGATGGTATCTGGTTGTATACATCCTACTTACATGTACTTAAGATGGTGTCTGATTGTATACATCCTACTTACACGCACTTAAGATGGTATCTGGTTATATACATCCTACTTACATGTACCCAAGATGGTGTCTGGTTGTGTACATCCGCAACATTTGGCTTCATGTGTTTGTTGGTACGGTATTCCAAATACAGATCTCTGGGTGACAAACGAGTATGCTTGCTCTGCGATACCAGCCCATCTTCCTAAAACATTAGAACCAACAAGGGAGCGGTTTTACTTAGCGGTGCTATGTAGTTCCTTTTGATAGAGATGCTCTCCCAATTTCTATATCGCTGGCAGGCATAGAGAGGGTCTGCTATTGTTCATAGCGACATAGCCGCTTTGATTAAATCACTCTAATTAAACCGCTCTATTTAAAAGCTCTAATTAGATGCCCTGCCAAGCTCTGCATCGCTGGAAGTGATAGTCCATGAATGAACTAAGTTAACACTAACATTGTACATATGAACTAAGTTAACACTGACATTGTACATAGAACAGTTGATAAGTCGTTCACTGCACATCTTGAATAACACGGATAATATACAGATAGCCTATACCGTGTGTTCACTATGAGCGCACGGCATTGACTGAACCACTCACTGCATGTCCTGAAACAACACAGGGACTGAATCAAACTGCCGTCGTATGAAACACAAACAGCACGAGACATCCTATATGGTGCGTTTACTGTGAGGTATTATAATATGAATTATTCTTCCATGTTGCGCTCTGTAGTCCACTCAGGTTCCACTCAGGGTTCTCTAATTTTACTGCTTCTCGATTGCTGCATGGGATATGTTGACGCACTCTGGCATGCATGCCCATATCCCATTCTCGGACTCTACTTGAAGTTATCTCGTAGAATAAAATGTATAAGTGTGTTGATTACGCGTACAAATCTATTTACGTACACAGAATGTTTACAGAATACGTATATTGCAGTGATGTGCGAACAGACAGAGTGTCAAGTTTCAAGTTTGAATCTATTTATGACATGTATTGAACATCTAGAGGTACACATATCGTACACTTTATCGAACACCGAGGTACTGATTGGACAATTCAAAATGCGTACGAACTATAGCCCCCTGAAAAAGACATACACGCCTAATAACCCTAAAGCCCTAAACCCTGCGAATAGTAAGTATGGACTGTATGTATTTAAGCCACCACTGAGGTGCTTGCAAATCAGTCCAGGCGCTTTCGCTCTCATTGCAACACTTTGTGGCTCAGGGGATGGCTGGTGTGGCGACGACAGCGGAAGCGTCTTGTGAGCAGTTGTGCTCGTCAAGGATGACCCACAAGCACACAAATACGTACATGTTTAATGGTAATCAGCGTCACACAGTTGCAGTGAGGTTTCAAGATGGTGTACGCCTTCCCCACGTTTGGTTCCTACACTTTGATACACTTCTTCAATCCACCATCAGCACACTATAGAAGCACTACACGGGTCCGCTGTAGTAGCAAGTCAAGAGTGAGTACCAAGCTATCCCTGCAGTAGTACTAATTCTGGTGCCCTGTACGACCACAATGCCGAGTGTATATACGGTGCATTATAACGTAGCAAGTGGACAATCTACTTAAACCAATGCAGACACCGCCTGAGAGAATTGACGCGGTAGCCAGTGGTAGTCTTACTACAGCCATTGAATGCCGCTGATAGTTTATGCTGACATGGCTAGTGTATTGACTGTGTGTTTGCGTAATGATACCTTCACATTCAGCTGAAAACTACCATGGCAAGCACAGTACTTATACGCTTCACAATAGCTTACGAACGGTCTCGGAAGTCTACAGTTGCCGCTAGCGAATGGATGTCGATAGGGGATCGTCAACCTGGTCACTGTGGCGGATGTGTGATTGCGGTTGGTTACAACCACACCCAGCGATCATCAATCTTACTCCGTAAAAGTAAAGATACACACGCCTACTGCAGTAGCCTGGGAGTGCCCCTGAAAGCCTGCCTTGGGTCTAGCTAGCGAATGGATGTCGATAGGGGATTGTCGACCTGGTCACTGTGGCGGATGTATGTTTGCGGTTGGTTACAACCGCACCCAGCAATCAACAATCTAACTCTGTAAAAGTAAAGATACACACGCCTACTGCAGTAGCCTTGGAGTGCCCCCTGGAAGCCTGCCTTGGGTCTAGCTAGCGAGTGGATGTCGATAGGGGATCGTCAACCTGGTCACTGCGGCGGATGTGTGTTTGTGGCTGGTTACAACCACACCCAGCGATCATCAATCTTACTCCGTAAAAGTAAAGATACACACGCCTACTGCAGTAGCCTTGGAGTGCCCCTGGAAGCCTGCCTTGGGTCTAGCTAGGGAGTGAATGTCGATAGGGGATCGTCAACCTGGTCACTGTGGCGGATGTGTGTTTGTGGTTGGTTACAACCGCATTTAGCAATCATCAATCTAACTCTGTAAAAGTAAAGATACACACGCCTACCGCAGTAGCCTGGGAGTGCCCCTGGAAGCCTGCCTTGGGTCTAGCTAGCTAGCGAATGGATGTCGATAGGGGATTGTCGACCTGGTCACTGTGGCGGATGTGTGTTTGCGGTTGGTTACAACCACACCCAGCAATCAACAATCTAAATCTGTAAAAGTAAAGGTACACACGACCGCAGTAGCCTGGGAGTGCCCCTGGAAGCCTGCCTTGGGACTAGCTAGCAAATGGATGTCGATAGGGGATCGTCAACCTGGTCACTGTGGCGGATGTGTTTGCGGCTGGCTACAACCGCATCCAGCAATCATCAATCTAACTCCGTAAAAGTAAAGATACACACGGCCTACTGCAGTAGCCTTGGAGTGCCCCTGGAAGCCGGCCTTAGGTCAATCTAGCGAGTGGATGTCGATAGGGGATCGTCAACCTGGTCACTGTGGCGGATGTGTGTTTGTGGTTGGTTACAACCGCACCCAGCAATCATCAATTTAACTCTGTAAAAGTAAAGATACACACGTCTACTGCAGTAGCCTGGGAGTGCCCCTGAAAGCCTGCCGTGGGTCTAGCTAGCGAATGGATGTCGATAGGGGATTGTCGACCTGGTCACTGTGGCGGATGTGTGTTTGCGGTTGGTTACAACCGCACCCAGCAATCAACAATCTAACTCTGTAAAAGTAAAGATACACACGCCTACTGCAGTAGCCTTGGAGTGCCCCTGGAAGTCTGCCTTGGGCCTAGCTAGCGAGTGGATGTCGATAGCGGATCGTCAACCTGGTCACTGTGGCGGATGTGTGTTTGCGGTTGGTTACAACCGCACCCAGCAATCAACAATCTAACTCTGTAAAATTAAAGATACACACGCCTACTGCAGTAGCCTTGGAGTGCCCCTGGAAGTCTGCCTTGGGCCTAGCTAGCGAGTGGATGTCGATAGCGGATCATCAACCTGGTCACTGTGATGGATGCGTGTTTGCGGCTGGCTACAACCGCATCCAGCAATCATCAATCTAACTCCGTAAAAGTAAAGATACACACGGCCTACTGCAGTAGCCTTGGAGTGCCCCTGGAAGCCGGCCTTGGGTCAATCTAGCGAGTGGATGTCGAGAGGGGATCGTCAACCTGGTCCCTGTGGTGGATGTGTGTTTGCGGTTGGTTACAACCACACCCAGCAATCAACAATCTAACTCTGTAAAAGTAAAGATACACACGCCTACTGCAGTAGCCTTGGAGTGCCCCTGGAAGTCTGCCTTGGGCCTAGCTAGCGAGTGGATGTCGATAGCGGATCATCAACCTGGTCACTGTGGTGGATGCGTGTTTGCGGCTGGCTACAACCGCATCCAGCAATCATCAATCTAACTCCGTAAAAGTAAAGATACACACGGCCTACTGCAGTAGCCTTGGAGTGCCCCTGGAAGCCTGCCTTGGGTCTAGCTAGCGAGTGGATGTCGATAGGGGATCGTCAACCTGGTCACTGTGGCGGATGTGTGTTTGCGGCTGGTTACAACCACAACCAGCGATCATCAATCTAACTCTGTATAAGTAAAGATACACACGCCTACCGCAGTAGCCTGGGAGTGCCCCTGGAAGCCTGCCTTGGGCCTAGCTAGCGAGTGGATGTCGATAGCGGATCGTCAACCTGGTCACTGTGGCAGATGTGTGTTTGCGGTTGGTTACAACCACACCCAGCAATCAAGAATCTAACTCTGTAAAAGTAAAGGTACACACGCCTACTGCAGTAGCCTTGGAGTGCCCCTGGAAGCCGGCCTTGGGTCAATCTAGCGAGTGGATGTCGAGAGGGATCGTCAACCTGGTCCCTGTGGTGGATGTGTGTTTGCGGTTGGTTACAACCACACCCAGCAATCAACAATCTTACTCTGTAAAAGTAAAGGTACACACGCCTACTGCAGTAGCCTTGGAGTGCCCCTGGAAGCCGGCCTTGGGTCAATCTAGCGAGTGGATGTCGATAGGGATCGTCAACCTGGTCACTGTGGCGGATGTGTGTTTGTGGTTGGTTACAACCGCATTTAGCAATCATCAATCTAACTCTGTAAAGTAAAGATACACACGCCTACCGCAGTAGCCTGGGAGTGCCCCTGGAAGCCTGCCTTGGGTCTAGCTTGCGAGTGGATGTCGATAGGGGATCGTTAACCTGGTCACTGTGGCGGATGTGTGTTTGCGGTTGGTTACAACCACACCCAGCAATCAACAATCTAAATCTGTAAAAGTAAAGGTAC
This sequence comes from Sphaeroforma sirkka, assembly GCA_001586965.3. Taxonomy (NCBI): domain Eukaryota; class Ichthyosporea; order Ichthyophonida; genus Sphaeroforma; species Sphaeroforma sirkka. The sequence continues at coordinate 42,046 of LUCW03001354.1, read as the reverse complement.
ACACGACCGCAGTAGCCTGGGAGTGCCCCTGGAAGCCTGCCTTGGGACTAGCTAGCAAATGGATGTCGATAGGGGATCGTCAACCTGGTCACTGTGGCGGATGTGTGTTTGCGGCTGGCTACAACCGCATCCAGCAATCATCAATCTAACTCCGTAAAAGTAAAGATACACACGGCCTACTGCAGTAGCCTTGGAGTGCCCCTGGAAGCCGGCCTTAGGTCAATCTAGCGAGTGGATGTCGATAGGGGATCGTCAACCTGGTCACTGTGGCGGATGTGTGTTTGTGGTTGGTTACAACCGCATTTAGCAATCATCAATCTAACTCTGTAAAAGTAAAGATACACACGCCTACCGCAGTAGCCTGGGAGTGCCCCTGGAAGCCTGCCTTGGGTCTAGCTTGCGAGTGGATGTCGATAGGGGATCGTTAACCTGGTCACTGTGGCGGATGTGTGTTTGCGGTTGGTTACAACCACACCCAGCAATCAACAATCTAAATCTGTAAAAGTAAAGGTACACACGCCTACCGCAGTAGCCTGGGAGTGCCCCTGGAAGCCTGCCTTGGGACTAGCTAGCAAATGGATGTCGATAGGGGATCGTCAACCTGGTCACTGTGGCGGATGTGTGTTTGCGGTTGGTTACAACCGCACCCAGCAATCAACAATCTAACTCTGTTAAAGTAAAGATACACACGCCTACTGCAGTAGCCTTGGAGTGCCCCTGGAAGTCTGCCTTGGGCCCAGCTAGCGAGTGGATGTCGATAGCGGATCATCAACCTGGTCATTGTGGTGGATGCGTGTTTGCGGCTGGCTACAACCGCATCCAGCAATCATCAATCTAACTCCGTAAAAGTAAAGATACACACGGCCTACTGCAGTAGCCTTGGAGTGCCCCTGGAAGCCGGCCTTAGGTCAATCTAGCGAGTGGATGTCGATAGGGGATCGTCAACCTGGTCACTGTGGCGGATGTGTGTTTGTGGTTGGTTACAACCGCATTTAGCAATCATCAATCTAACTCTGTAAAAGTAAAGATACACACGCCTACCGCAGTAGCCTGGGAGTGCCCCTGGAAGCCTGCCTTGGGTCTAGCTTGCGAGTGGATGTCGATAGGGATCGTTAACCTGGTCACTGTGGCGGATGTGTGTTTGCGGTTGGTTACAACCACACCCAGCAATCAACAATCTAAATCTGTAAAAGTAAAGGTACACACGACCGCAGTAGCCTGGGAGTGCCCCTGGAAGCCTGCCTTGGGACTAGCTAGCAAATGGATGTCGATAGGGGATCGTCAACCTGGTCACTGTGGCGGATGTGTGTTTGCGGTTGGTTACAACCGCACCCAGCAATCAACAATCTAACTCTGTAAAAGTAAAGATACACACGCCTACTGCAGTAGCCTTGGAGTGCCCCTGGAAGCCTGCCTTGGGTCTAGCTAGCGAGTGGATGTCGATAGGGGATCGTCAACCTGGTCACTGTGGCGGATGTGTGTTTGTGGCTGGTTACAACCACACCCAGCGATCAACAATCTAACTCTGTAAAAGTAAAGATACACACGCCTACCGCAGTAGCCTGGGAGTGCCCCTGGAAGCCTGCCTTGGGTCTAGCTTGCGAGTGGATGTCGATAGGGGATCGTCAACCTGGTCACTGTGGTGGATGTGCGTTTGCGGTTGGTTACAACCGCACCCAGCTATCAACAATCTAACTCCGTAAAAGTAAAGGTACACACGCCTACTGCAGTAGCCTGGGAGTGCCCCTGGAAGCCTGCCTTGGTTCTAGCTAGCGAGTGGATGTCGATAGGGGATTGTCGACCTAGTCACTGTGGCGGATGTGTGTTTGTGGCTGGTTACAACCACACCCAGCAATCAACAATCTAACTCTGTAAAAGTAAAGATACACACGCCTACCGCAGTAGCCTGGGGAGTGCCCCTGGAAGCCTGCCTTGGGTCTAGCTAGCGAGTGGATGTCGATAGGGGATTGTCGACCTAGTCACTGTGGCGGATGTGTGTTTGTGGTTGGTTACAACCGCACCCAGCACTCAACAATCTAACTCTGTAAAAGTAAAGACACATACGTCTACTGCAGCATCCTGGGTGTGCCCATGCCGTGAGTCTAGCTAGTGAATGGATGTCGATGGGGAGTCGTCAACCTGGTCACTGTGGCGGACGTGTGTTTGCGGTTCGATACAACAGCACGCAGCGATGGTCGGGATTTTTTTGTTGTCTCCTCGGGTTGGAGATTTTTTTTGCAGTAATATAAATTGCTTGATGATTGCTTACCGCTAAAGTACATGATAGACTCAGTTACTTAAGTTCGATATTGAATTCTCTTTTCAGCACGCATACGAATACTTTCCAACACTCGTGTACCGCATTGTAGTTTATTTGTACATTTGTTTCGGCTGATGTTTTGACTCTATTCACTATCTTACTGTGATTGCGAAAGAAATCACTATTTTGATCTTCTTGTTTGCCTTTGAAACATGCTAGTGCCCGCTGCGTTCGATATTTTTATCGTGCTGTCACACTTGCGCAAGGCTATTCAACTCATACTACATACTTTCTAAATAGTTGCCATGGAAACGACCGATGCTACTGTCGGGTCCTGTGAAACCGTACAATCCATATGCCACTGTCGGGTCCTTTATAAGTGATATATACAGAAGGTGCTGTTTATCATGCAACATCACAATGTGCCTCTCTTTAGTGTAAATATTTATTGTCCACAACCTGTAAACTAACGATTAGAGGCATACTTATGGCACCTCAACTAGCAGCTACTATTACACGTGCGTGCTTTTGCATATTGTCCACAACCTATAAACTAACGAATAGGGGCATACTATGGCACCTCAGTTAATTTTATACGTGGGTGCTTTTGTTTATTGTCCACAACCTATAAACTAACGAATAGGGGCATACTATGGCACCTCAGCTACTAATACACGTGGGTGCTTTCGAATTCAATATTCAAACGTCACCCGTCGTGTTCGGTGGCACTACCAGCTCTTTAGGTGTTAACTGTTTCGCGGCGACTATAGCGGCGGACGCAATGAGGTGACAAACGCCATCGTTGTTAATGGACAGATGCGAACCGACAATTGCATAGGTGGCAAGGGTCAACGGGTTGAGTGTTCTCTCGACCCGAACAAACCTGGAAGCGTCGATGTTGTTTAACTGGCCACACTCTAGTTGGGTGTATGCCCGAGGTGAAGCAACCATACCCTGCACTTTGTATCGAACCGACTCTGCGCCATCCGCACCCATACAAGTGCCAGCACCTGACCCAACCCGTTTGTACGTATCGTTGGACGCTTTGTCTGAGTTGCTCATCGTGACAACAATGGGGCCTGCGACAAAATCTGTAATACGCTCAGACAGTTGTCCCGCTTCGAACGCATTGGCAGTCAAGCCAGCCGCCAGTAGCGGTACAGAGTGCAAGCGATGTTCGAGCTGACTGTCAGCCCGACCGCATATAGCGCTACACACAACCCCACAGCCCATACTAAAACTTGAAGGGTTTACTGAAGCGGTCAGTGTTTTCGATTCGCTTTTGCCTTGTATAGTGCACGGGCCCCTGAGAAATCACGAGCTTGATTTGCTCATATACACCACTACATGCTTTATTGAGTGAATGTATGCTCGCAACACCAGACAACACTCGACCCACCCCTGATAGCACTTGTCTTGGCGCCGGTAGCAATTCGCCTTGACCCAACAACAGACCCTGTGAATCAGTTGCGTCCCAAGGTCATACCAGCCCAGGTATGCTTCTCGGGAAGCCTTATGTCGTGAACATTCGCAGACAAGTAGAACATGTCCGGCAATGGAGAAAGGGTAGACGCCCAGTGGATACCGATCATTAGTACTTTAGGGCTTTTACTTCCAGCATAGACACCGTGAACAGTTTGTGCGTACGAGTCCATGGCCTAAAACCATTGATCGTACCTACTTTGTGCGAGGAGTTTGGGATTACCAAAACCGTGACTCACTACAACCACGTCAGTATACGCTTCGTGTTGCAGTGAACTCTGGCACAGGTCAGACATCTTAGTGTACGATACGCCCATATATGTGACATACCCACCCTACTCTACAGTCGCTTGGCCCAGTTCATCATAGCTTATTATGTAATATATTCGATCTTCAACCGTGAAGATAGGCATAGTGCTGGAGTATATTGCGTTGCGTGTTATCAAATTGTATGTCGAAGAATAGCAGTGTAAAAGTGGATGTAGTGAGTATTTTATACACGGATATGTCATCATATGTAGTTTTTCTATCATTGTATAAGCCAACTTCTCGACCAAAACTTCTCTTCAACCGATCGAACCGGTAACCGGGATCAAAGTACACGGCCATAACCTTCTCTTTCATGCTAGAGAAAAAACAGAAATATAGTGACTGATCGGATTATAGTGAGAGTGCCTTAAGGACACACGACTCGACGTCTCGACGAGTCAACCTTCGACACTAGTCGCTCTCTCTACTCTACTAGTCGCATAACAATGCGCAGCGAGTTTAAACTTTTTAACATTGTATTTATTTCATATTACTCTTGAGTCTTGAGACTATCAAGATTTGCAGATCTGATACAGCTTTGGATCTTTCATCTTTGACTCACAATGTGAAATCCACTGTCCAATCAGCGACTCAGCGAGTTGGCAGAAAACAAATTCCATTGGGCGACAACTCAGCTATAATCACGAATATGAAATTGGTTTACTCTTGTTTAAAAAAAAAAACAAGAGTTTAGGTATCACTGTATCTGTGTAACAGCCTATCAGGTATGTATTTATGTGTGAGAGTATCGAGACATCACTCGTACTGTATGTATCAGATATCTCATATATATCTCATATCCTGGGTAGGGGGCACTGGGGCAGGGGGCAGGGTTGTATGGCGTATATGTAGGGCGTAGGGGCCAGATTCTGTCATTGTGAGATTTACATGAATATCTGTTTTTTTTACGAGGCTATGTATGGAAATTGGAATACATGTCACTGACAAAATATTTATACATGTGGCGAATGGAATGATGTTGAATTCTTGCTGGCCGGACGATGTCCCTCACCTATTCGACAATAAATTCTTCTCTCTATCTTTCTTTCTCTCTCCCTCTAGAGTAGAAAGAGAGAGAGAAGAGAGAGAGAGGAGAGAGGCTGAAAGCTCGAGAGTCATGAATTGATGATTGCTGGTATTATTTATTGCCTTAACGTCAATTCAGTTTACACTCGTGCAGTGAACGCTGAACGCACACGCAGAAATACATAATTCAACTTCCACGCGAAGAAATCTCGATGGTACTAGTACTTTAACGTTAACGCAAAAATGATTGATTTTAAACCAGATTAACGGGACAAAACGAACTGAGGTCAGATGACACGCATGATTATATATATTTATTAATTATATATGAATGCATCGATGAAAAATCGGTGTGATTTCTAGGTGCTATGTATGTACCACCCCTACTAGAGTACTTAGTCGGCTTACTGAATAGAATCGATGATACAGATTGTCGGTAAATAAGCACTTTGCAGGATGTTTTGAAAACCTGTGACTCACGGGTTTCGATCATTGGCTCTCAAGTATAATTTAAATTCACATGTTCAATTCGGGAACCTATAGTTCACAGATAATGCAAAGGCACTTGCCTGGAATATCACCAGAGGTGATACTACACATATACATACTTTGCAGTAGTGGTTTGAATCATATACACATGTATACATTATTCATTACATCACATCAATGGGTTACATAGTGATTAGAACCATGTACATGTATAGAATCAATCCGTAGTCGTAGTCAGTTGTTTTATTTCCAGACTTATACATTTATTAGTTTACCCTCTTTTATTAAGTGATCTAAATCCTCACATGTTTCAACCACCTCACCCCGACCTGATCCCCTCCGATCTATGCCTCAGCTGAAGTTATTCGACGCGCGAGCCAGTACGATGTGCGTTGAATACGTACAGCTAATGATCCGGAAATTTTACCCAGACGTCAACAAACGTACCAGGGTATAGGGTATCAGCTTTATCCGTGACCCATATCCGTACTGGGTCATAGAGTTTTACATACGGCGAAACACTTACATGGATCCACTATTTGTGTTTCACCCAATCGTCTGGGTTGAAGCCATTGGCGACGAACCACATGCAGTAGTTGACCATGAGCGCACCACCAAGCACAGCTGTGGGAGGTTCATAATAAGTGAATAAGTATACACATAAACAAGTACAACACAACTATGTACACACCCGTACATGTACACACAAAGCACACACACCCGCACATATACACGTACACCAACACATGCACACAAAGACGAGCACATATACACGTATAAAGGCACACGCGCAGATACACGCCGAGGCGAATAATATTGATGGTATAGGAATAGTCTCTCGTATTTGCATCCGTTGTGTCGCTCTGACGAGAGCACACTCTGAACACCCTGAAAAGGTCATTGCCATAGAACCCCCCTCATAAAAAAAAAGACACGGTTGCTAACCAACTACAAGAACAACATTCCGATGTGTCACAGAATAGTATACACGTCTCGGCCAACGGCGCGTGCAACACATGTTCTTGGTATACAGATGTAACTACACTTATCTAGCAACCAGGTGTAACTACACTTATACGTAACAACCAACGATCCCACTCCTGGGTTGAACGGCACCAAAACAAGCAAGCGCATTGAGTCGTCGAGTTACACAACCACTTACTCAGATCCATCAGACTAATATACACGCATGTGCATGGTTTTGTCTACGAGTATGGCATAGTGCGTCTAATACATACAAGCACAGATGTGATACAGGTATACTGTACACTAATCAATGCAACCCCACTTACAAGCTATAAGCACAGATATATTACAGGCATGCTGCACATAACACCACTTACAAGTTATAAGCACAGGCCCAGCGAATGAGTTGTAAGGCCCTGGATCGCGTGTGCGCACTTTCCAGTCGCGCCACAGAAACATGTAGAGCGAATAGACAATCAGCATGACGGACACAGGCACCAGCAGGTACCCAGCCACCCGCGATACCCAGGCCTTGTGGCCCTCCTGAGGAGCGTTTGGGTGCAGAAAAGTCCATTCAGTTAGGTGTTAAAGTGCAGAAAAGTCCATATATAGTAGTTGGGTGTTTGGGTTTATAGACAGATTACAGGTTGCAATTTGGTATTGTATTATTGTCCACTGAGGTGCGAGTATAATAACTGTGCGGAGTGTCACAGGAAAACGAATGCAAAGGGAACGAATCACGAGCTCAGTGGAGGAACGCACCCGACGATAGATAGTTTACTACTAGCGAAACAGGAGCCATGCATATCACCTGAAGAACGTTATGTGTACATAGCAAGCAGCACGCAAGCCATGTATAATAGATAGATAGGCAATTACTAGCATCCCTCTCTACACGCCAAGATGAATACAACTCGCACGAAAGTGCATTCGTGTATAGCTATCGCTGTAACTAGCCCTAAACATCATACAACTCACACGAAAGTGCATTTATGTATAGCTATCGCTGTAACTAGCCCTAAACATCATACAACTCACACGAAAGTGCATTTATGTATAGCTATCGCTGTAACTAGCCCTAAACATCATACAACTCACACGAAAGTGCATTTATGTATAGCTATCGCTGTAACTAGCCCTAAACATCATACAACTCACACGAAAGTGCGTTTTTTGTATAGCTATCGCTGTAACTAGCCCTAGACATCATACAACTCACACGTAAGTGCATTTTTGTATAGCTATCGTTGTAACTTAGCCCTAAACATCTCTAGACGTACTCCTTCTACTATACACATATACGAATAGCGACTATCAAATGTCACCCACCACACATACACATACACACACACACACACACACCTGATGAATGAGCCCGATGCCAATAGTAGACAGCCACATGGTGATGTTGACCCATCTGAGCATGGTGCGCTCGTTCGCAAAGATCACCTTAGGCTCCACACGCACGGGGATGGCGATAGGCTTCTTCTGCTTGGCCTTCTTGGGTCTGTGTGAGCGGATGATAATGAATATTCATTGCGTTTCATTGATTAGACAGTTCGGTAGAGCACAGAGGAACGTTTAGAAAAGACAGTGCAGCAGAAGCACAGAGTAAGGCTATAACTAACATGGCGGTATGCTATATATATATATATATATATATATATATATATATATATATATATATATATATATATGTATGTATGTATATATATATGTATATGTATATATATATATATATATATATATATATATATATATATATATATATATATGCATATATATATATGTATATATATAATATATATATATATATATATATATATATATATATATATATATATATATATATATATATATATATATATATATATATATATATATTATTTTCATATATATTTAGCATATAGCCTATAGTACACACACTTACTGCGGCGCTGTGCTGTTCATATTAGGTATCTTCTTAGCTAAACTCTTCATCATGCGAGAGAGCAGCATGACGTTCTTCCGTTTGCGATCGCGCACGGACTTCTCTCTTCTGAGTGCAGTGTGTGTGTCGTCTTCTCCGACTGTTCCAAACAAATGCACACATGAGTATTGTTCCCTTTGCGAATAAGGGGGTTTGAGGGTTTAAGGGTTCAGGGTTTGGGGGTTAAACCCTTGGGTCGAAAGGATTTTAGCTTAGGTATATAAATGAGATGAGTATAGCTGTACTGATAATTAGGGTACGCTGTAGCCCGTGAGCTAGTGAAATAGATACAAACCGATGTGACCGTATTTGAAACAGTTCTATATACACTATTAAGCCCATACACAAGACACACGCACACACACTATGTTGTGAATGTATGACACGATGTTGTTAATGTATGTCCATGTATATACACTTAGAAACGATGTCCGTCCTAGTGGAACACATGTATACATAAACATTGATATCAATACATGAACCCATGCACACAGACACACGCACACACACAATGTTGTAAATGTATGTCCATGTATATATACCTACAAATAATGTCCGCCCTAATAGAACACATGTATACAGACACATTGATATCAATACATGAACGCCCTACTACACATGACTATATGGGAATACTCTCGAGAAACTTGAAGCAGTGAACCAATCAAAACATACAATAGTTCTCATTAATGAGATTTTGTTTGAAAAAAAAAGACGATTTCGCCACTGCAAGACCTCAATTTGATTCGACAGAACAGAAAAGTCATCTGAGCAAGACAGTATATGAATAATCCAATAGAATTGTTGCATTATTAAAATTATGGCTTCTAATACCAATTTGCTATTTGGCGCATTCCTGCTTCCTATATTAGTCGTTACTCATTACACAAAACTCCATCGAGTCCGGCTCTGCCACTCTGATCTCTCTCTAGGACTCTCTAGGTATGGTGTACTTCAACAGTTTACACTTTACAGCCGTTAGTCTGTTACACTTACTCTAGACTAGTTCAACTATCGACATCTGTATGTATGTACCGCCTCCAAAATACTAAATAGTGGTGATAACAACCTACATATATACACAGGGACGATTTGTCTTTGTAACATTAACATCAAAATTAGTACAACAAAACAAGCTGACAATGGATAGTTGCCAACGTCGCTCGTTCAGCGAAGTAACAAACGCGAAGAGAGGACCGCTACATCAAAGCAGCAATATGTCACACCACAAGCGCAAAAAGCCTGATTCAGTCGGAGAATAAGCTCTGATTGAATCAGACTTTGACGAGCTCGAACTCATGGGGGGTTTATATGCCGAATACGGTGTATGTACGACCCATTGTGTATTTTCAGGGGTACGACGCACACACGCCCCTCAACAGATATACACACATACTCATACAGTGACCTATATACAAAACATGTCTGCCACACAAGTACGTTGTGCAATTGAACGTTTTCACCACGATTTCTCAACATGGCAAACGTATACCTATGTCATACTAAAACGTACCATACACGTATACATCACATACTTTAATGTATTATATACGTATACATCACATACTATAACGTATTATATACGTATACTTGACATACTATAACGTACTATACACGTATACATGACATAAAAATGTATTATATACGTATACATCACATACTATAACGTACTATAATGTATAGATGACTTACTAGGCTCTGCTGAGCTCGCATCGTCTGTGATAGGCACAACAGAATAGCTGCGGTCACCCGTTTTGTGGAAGTCAACGCTTGCCCGTCTTTCCGCATCGTACACGGTCTCCAAGTCCTGTTAAATTAATAGATGCATTGACATAACTGTTATATTAATAGATACATTGACATAACTGTTATATTAATAGATACATTGACATAACAGGTGTTAGTGGAAATGATAATCCTATGAAAGGTGTTAGCCACGTGATTTTCAGGATAGATCCCGCACAACGCTTTATATATATATATATATATATATATATATATATATATATATATATATATATATATATATGTATGCATGCATGCATGCATGCATGCATGTATGTATGTATGTATGTATGTATGTATGTATGTATGTATATATACATGTACATATATATGTATGTATATGTGTTTATAAATTTATATATCTATATATATCGGATGTATATACGAAATTTCTGTCTTATGTCAACTGTATCCATATACACACATACCGAACATGCCCTATGCTATATACACCCCTTTCATATATCTCATACAACCACACATCACTTACATATGTATCTCCTGACCGCTGGTCACTGCCATCTGAGCCGTCTGGTGTGGTTAACTGCCCCGTGGTCGTTAGCTTCATATGCCAGCTGGGTAACGCCTGCACCTTGTCTCCATACAGCGACGACACTCCCTGTAGATTGCGATGATAAGGTTATTGTGTGTTTGTCAGACTATATTGTGTTTATTTTTGACATCTAAAAATCACGTTGATTTTTTATTGGGTCATATGTGGACATTCCCTTGTAAATTGGAGTGATAAGGTTATTGTGTGTTTGTCAGACTATTGTGTGTTTGTTTTGACCTCGAAAAAGCACATTGATTTTATTTGTAGGTACTCTCTTGTAGATTGGAGTGATAGGGTTATTGTGTGTTTGTTTGGACCTCTAAAGCACATTGATTTTGTATTGGATTGTATGTGGCCGCTTAATACAGCCAGCCCTGTAAGGCATTGATAGGGTTAATATGTGTATGCATACAAGTACATGCTAATGTGGACATATAGCAAGGCCATATATATACACGTTTATGCATTTGTGCAGGTTGCTAGAGCCTTTCTTCGTTGTATGGGATGTTTCACTGCAGCACAGCAATCGAACGCGACCCACAGAACAATACATCTGACCATTCGAATAAGCCATGCACGGGTGCATAATTGTCCTGCCCTTACCTTGGTTTACGGGTGCACAATAGTCCTGCCCATACCTTGGTTCTGCCATACTACATACACCCATCACAAGCTTCCTCACCTGCAGATACTTGGAGAAGTTCTCCACCGGAATGCACAGGCTGTTGTTGGTGATCTGATTCACCCACTCGGGCGCAGGCCTGTCGCCGTAGTGGTGGATGTTCACTTGCAGTACGGCGAAGGGGAATCGGCTGTACTGTTTGGTGTTGAGTGTTGTGTAGGGGAATTTACAGTCCTCGTCCATGCGTCGCCAATTCCCGTCCTGAGAGGGAGACATTCGATAAAAGTCCAGTTTAGAGAGTGTGAGGCGATTTCATTGGTGGATGGTATTTATGGGACGCGGATACCCAAGTAGTATCGGTTTAGTGTTTATTCGAGACTCAGCGAACGGAATACGACTATAGCGTTTAGTATTGAGGGCTGTGTGAGGGAATAAATGTCTTCACTCGTGCGCCTGCAATTTGCTTCTTGAAAGGAACACTTTCGTCAAAGTCCAGTTTATGTACAGTTCGTTTAGACTAAACCTGGGACGCCTCCTATGAATACACCAGACAACATCATAGCACCACGCACGCACCGGCTAAATATGCACATGTTCACACGCATTCAACATAGGCTCACACAACTACAATTACACTATACCTACCTGGAAACCCCTCTCCTTCACCATGACCATCTCTGAGTCCAGGCACATATCCACAGAATGCACCTGACTGTCGACAAACAACATGCGGTTATACGACACGCGGAACTGCGGATGGTAGTTGTTGGCTTTGATGGACGTCTGGATGTCCTTGGCGGCCTGTGGGAGAATAGTGCAATATATGTTTAGTGTGTGTGTGAATATACTTACATTAAGTGGCTTTGGTATACGTTTGGATAATGGCATCCTGCAAGAGAACGACAAAACACGTATATATATCTATATATATATATATATATATCTCTCTATATATATTAATCCAACTATATATCTATATATCTATATATCTATATATATATATATATATGTATATGTATATATATATATATATATATATATATATATATATACATACATACATACATACATATACACATACATATATATATATATATATATATATATATATATATATATATATATATATATATATATATATATATATAGTCTGTGTATACGCGATAACTTGCGTGTGTATATGCCTCCATCAAGTGTAGCAGTCGTTCGTTTTGATAGAATTTCGGATGTTTTTGGCCACCTGCGTGAGATAGACACAATTTAAATATACAGTTTATGTGTACGTGTATGTGTGCGGATGTACGTACACGTGTGTTTCTTGTCCGTGCGTATGCGTGACTTGAGCATGTGGTTTGCATGCCTATTGGCGTGGTATACCCTTGTCTATGCTGGTATACCCTTGTCTATGTTTCCCATGTGCATATGTATCCTGCCATACTTACCGCGATAACCTGATCCAGATCCTCCTCCTTTACACCGTGCTTGACAAACTTTTCTCGTCGATTGTCAACATCCAACTCGCCAGACAGGAACTGATTGGCATATCTGAGTATAATACGTATAGACCACACAACAACCGGGTCAGCTCACGCACAGAACAACAACAAGGTTTGTATTGTAATTTAAGTACAGTACATTAGACTGTGTGTAGATATTGGAATAGTATTGTAGTTACAAAGAGTAGTATCAGAAAAGCAGTGTAACAATGTGGTTGGCATATCTTGAGTATAATAAGAATAGACCCCACAACAACCAGGTCAGCTCAAGCACAGAACAACAAGGCGTGTATTGTAATGTCAAGCACAGTACACTAGACTGTGTGTATATAACCAGCAAAGACTGGCAAGTAAATACATCATTTTCAAACAGTATAGCATAACCATACAGCGTGAATGGTGGGGTAAATCGGGTTAATCCTCTAACGGGCCGAGTTCACGTCTGCTGAATGTGAGAATTTGGACCCGAAACGATCAACAACAGCGAAGAGTCATCACGACGGTTGTGTGTTGACACCACTTCAAGGATGGGGTTTAGTATCCATTAAAAGAGCATGACAGCACAAAGGGTTTTAAATTTTAAGGTTTAAGGTTTAGGGTTTAGGGTTGATGAGCGTGCATCAGTAGATGGTGTTGCAGAAACATCTAGACAACTACCTCTGCGTGCTCAATGGCAGAAGTGATCGGATGGCCACACTTCTCTGGAGTGGTACAGTACTTTGTGTGCGTAGAAACAAAGCTATGTGCACGAGGTCTTAGGGTTTAGGGTTTTATCTTTGTGCGTCCTAAAGCCCATATGCACCTGGGTCCAAAGCACACCACCCATTCACGCAACACTTTTGTATTCATTGTCGTACAAACTTGAGATCACGGCATACGATCGTTCTAAACTACTGCGAAAGGTGTATAATACACTCTATCACTGTGAGCTTCGGCAGTACACATTCTATACGACCGTAACTAAGACATGCTCGTATACTATTCGCTTGCTGACTATCATTCAGGTTTGCACACGTCTCCAAGAAGGCAGATGCGCCTGCTTTGGTCACAACTAGGTCAGACGTACGCCCATTCTCGACCCCAGCCGCTTCTGCCTCAACTGCGAATACTACATAATGGAGGTTTACACCTCAAAACTTGACATCGTGATGGGTAGACAGCAATGTAACATCTTACCAAAAGCCTAACACCCGTAAACGTACCTATCCAGAACCTCAACACCGCTTTCCCCTTACGAATAACATATCTTTGGTCTCAACCAAGACAAGCCGCATCCATCCGTATATTTAAAAAATCCTGCCTCTCCTTAGAAACACATTGGAGCGTTCTGAACTTAGACCATGCACATGACACACACGTGCTCATAGCAAACAGACTTCTCCTTGATTTTGATCACGCACATTACACACACATTCTCATAGCAAATATACTTCTCCTTGATTTTGACGCTGCTTTTGACGGAACTGAGACCATGCACATTACACACACGTGGTTATAGCAAACATACTTCTCCTTGACTTTGACGCTGCTTTTGACGCTGTCGTCGTCTCTGGAGGGAGTGTCAGGGCACTCGTCGGACTTTTGCAGACGAACAAACTCATCATAGTCACCGTACCATCGCATACGATACACATCGCCACGGCTTTGCGGGTCTTTTATCTTGCGGTCGTACAACTGGGAGAAGAGGTGTGTGAGGTGAGCAAGGACAGAGATGGATGTCTATATATATATATATATATCAATGTATACTAAACAATACTATACTAAGAGGTGTATGGGGTGAGTATGGAGAGAGATAGATGTATATATTTGTATATATCGGTGTATACTATACTATACATTACTATAATATACTGTTCTGTACCGTATATGTCGGAAGTATGCAATATATAGACGAAGGATAACAAAGCCCTGGGTGTTCATTAAGTAGTGTATACGCTTATATTCGCGTGTGGAGTGATAGACATGTGTACAAGTGCAACCGCTCCGTGACCCAGTGTGGTCGTCTCGTACGACCATATATACATATATATAGCTGGTTGAACAATATACGTAATATCCATGTAAACATATACAGCCGGTTGAACAATATTCGTGATACGCATGTAAACATATACAGCTGTTCGGACAATATACGTAGTATCCATATATATATATATACAGCTAGCTGAAAACATACGTAATATCCGTGTATACAAATAAAGCTGGGAAAAGAATACAAGTAATATCTGCGCGCTAGTGTACAACAGCAATTACGGCCATATCACTATTGACATGTATACCTAAATACGGTCGCACGCATTCGATAGTGGCTCTAACGTATCGCGAGCGCAACACTTCACTTCAGGTGTGTGTGTTATTCATACCACGGAGTGTATTGATGCCGAGACTACGGATGTTATCATCATACACTGAACGGTACAACGAATATCAATGGATACTACAACGCACGTTGTGCAGATATGCAGAAGAAGTGATCAGACATGCACACAAACACAGCCGGAATTCAGGGACGATGTCTTGCCCTTAACACCACACAGAGCCAAGGTGTGATGCCTTACCTGTCCTACCCAGGCCTATACACGCAAGGATAAGGTATGGTATAGTTGTGTACACAAACACGTACACTCACTTACTCACACACACACTCTTTCACACACTCTCACTCAATCTCACTATCACATACTCACTTACTTCCTCACTCATACACACACACACGCACACATTCATTCACTCACTAAGCCATTCGTACACAAATGTAAAACGAACGAGCAAGCACATTACAGTCGGTGCACATGTGGGTGAATACCTCAAAGTCGTCGGAATCAAGGTAAACGGAATGGACGGTTGTTTTATTCTGCAGGTTGGACCGCGTCAGATTCTCAAGTGATGGGTAGGTGTACACTGGCAGGTTCTTGAGGATCATGCATTTCACCTAGACAATCAAACAGTATACAGGTTTGAGCTTGGGGTGATGATTGACTTGTATATCTTGCTATATATATATATATATATATATCTATATACATGTATATAAATACATATATATGTATATATATATATATATATATATATATATATATATATATATATATATATATATATATATATATATATATATATAAATATATATATATATATATATATATATATATATATATATATATATATATATATGATATATTGATGTGATGTGTGTATGTGATGTGCGTGTGTGTGTGTGTGAGAGAGAGAGAGAGAGAGTGAGATGAGTATATATATATATATATATATGTGTGTGTGTGTGTGTGTGTGTGTGTGTGTGTGTGTGTGTGTGTGATGATTGTTGTGTATTGTGTGCGTATATATTTTATACATACATAAATACACACACATATATAATAATATATATAATAATATATATATATATATATAATATATATATTATATATATATATATATATATATATATATATATATATATATATATGTATGTATTTATATATGTATATATATATATATATATATATATATATATATATATATATATATATATATATATATATATATTATGCGTACGTCCATATAATTATAACCAAATATTATGTAGCCTATGGTATACCTCAGTCACATTCTCAGGTCGCACCCAGTACGTGGTAGTAGTGGTACTCTCAGGTAATTGCGCTGGCGGTTCTTCCACAGGGGTCAATCCAGTTCTTTGGGCGGCATCGATGGCTACCTGTGTACGAGATGAGTTGAAAAAAAATGGGTTCTGTATACTTGATACGGAACAGCTATGCCAAAAGACAAACAGTGTACATGTATATATACATTGGTATGTGTATGTATATAAGAATGCTTAAATATATACATGTAATGCAAGTACATACATATAAATTTTTCTAGGTGATGGAACCGAGCAACATGCATCGGTACAGGTGTAGGTCGGATAGCAGCAGGACGGATTCGATGTAATTTAGAAGGCTTCTGTGATGTAGCTACAAAGCCAAGACACGGCCACTTAAAAGCCTATCACATGTTCACTGTACACAGTACACTGCACAAAGATACATAAACACAGCTCACCATTCCTCCTCCCATTACAGTATACACTATATATATATATATATATATATATATATATATATATATATATATATATATATATATTGTGCGTGTGTGCGTGTGTGTGCATTTAAGTTCATGTAAATTAGAAAATACAGGCAAAGGTATATATGTATATATAAACACATTTACATACAAACATATATATCAATTCTTTTCATAAAATACCTTAGCACTCCAGTTGATCCAGCCTTCGGGCTCCATCTCATGCTGCTCACGGTACTTCTCACGCGGAGTGACCTGAGCGTAGAGTATACCCAGAGCCACGACACTGGAGGATAGCAAGTGTGGTTTGTGATTAGTATTAGATAGGCATGATTGAGGCGTTATGATACAGTGCGTGTGACATAAGTATACATGATGATATGGCAAGTAATGTATTTTGACAGAGGATAAGGAGCACGGTTATAAAAACAAACCCGGCCAATTCTAGGCGATGGAGTACGTTGATGGTAAAATAACCCCCATAACTCGGTTCACGGACGAAAGGTCCTGGACTATTTTTCCATACTACACAATCTCGTTGCTGAGAATTTGTGCCAGACCACAGGACCACCCAAATGGCATGACATTCCTTCCTATTTTTAGAAGTGACGATGCTGATTGCACACACAGACTGGCGTAAAGTCAGTCGCCCCACTTTCCATACGCCCCTTTTCATAAGAAAAGGCAACCAGCCGCATCAAACACCCACAGAACCTTCACGGTAATATTTTAGCACCAGCACCCGGAAGCCATTCGTATACGTCCGCACAGTGTATACAATACAGACTCGGATACACCAACCACACACGCAAAGCCCAGAACACATGCATACGCAGATACATGCCCAACAATTCCAACGACAAGGCCACCACCCAACCACTCACAAGTCATCAAACGTGTCGTATTCTGTTTCCTTCTTCTCCATGAGTGTCAGGAAGGTCTCCTTCATGCGGAACGGTGTCAGTTTGTCGTGTTTCTGTACGATCTTAAGCAGCGCAGTGTATGACAGAGAGTTGAACTTGGCCAACTGCGTGAGCTCAAGTGTCAGCTCATCGATTTGTGTGCGGAGAATGGCATGATCCTGTAAGGCAAGTCAGCAGTAGGAAGCGAGTGAGCTAAGATTGTCATACGGGTATAGGTATATATATATGTTTATATATGTATATATATATATTCAGATTTGTTGCAAGTATCTAGATAAAGTTAAAATATATATTTGTATATATATATATATATATATATATATATATTTAAATATATATACATGTGTTTGTGTGTGTGTATGTATATATATATTCATATATATGTGTGTGTGTGTATATATATATACATACATACACATATATGCATATATATATACATATATACATATATATATGCATATGTATATACATACATATATATATATATATATATATATATATATATATATATATATATATATATATATATATATATATATATATATATATATATTATATATAATATATATATATATATATATATATATATATATATATATATATATATATATATATGTATATGTATGTATGCATATATATATATATATATAATATATTAAGCATGTGTATAAATGGTATAGTGAGAATAATAGGATTCTGAAGATGGATCGACAGCAGACTATTTGCGTAAAAACTATTTGCGTAAAAATGACATACGAGTGCTGAAGTATTCAGCTATTAATCTGGTCTATAACTGGATGAGTCCGTGAGTATTACAGATACGATGTCTTGTTCGTGTGAGATGATATATAATTTTTGTTCTGTTTATACATATATATTTATTGTTCATTTTATACTTATATATATATTTATTGTTCAGTTGATACATATATATTGTTTTGTATGACATTGGCGTGAACAACATGGCCGGGAACTATTAAGACGACCTGACTATGATGATGATATGTACTTCTACGTGTAGCCATATGCGTGTCTCTGGGTAGAGATTGAAGTCTACTACTTCGCGAACTACGTCAGAGCCCTAAACCCACATTAGTTATGGGATGAGAGGAACTAAGTACTTCTGGGACAAAGTGTAAATGGTATTGGGGGGAATGAAAGGTGCATAGACACAATCACTTGAGGATACACGTGACCCACAAGTACTAGCACACACACGTAGTTCCAGCATCGTTTGCTGTGTATGGGTGCCGGGTGTACATACATGTTTGGAAAAATCAACCTGAAATTGACATACCTGAGTATTGGCTGTTGCGGCTTTATTTTTCAGATGCTGCACCTTCCGTTCGAGCTCGTCTTTTTTGACATCTTGAAATGTAGACGCCTGGTTTGTTTTCAAGCAAAACACGAACTCGTTAAATAAACGGATGGATATATCAGTAACAAAAACCAAGATACGATTGAGACTGAAAGAAACCATTTCATTCAGTATCATCGCATGTAGGGATCCGTTTGCGTATAAAAAAAAATTGTGCGCACCTACGCATGTATATGTATGTACAACCATATGTGTATATGTTGTGTCTACATTCTTGGAGGAAAAAAATATGAAGGTATGGCTTCAAATGCATTACAAAACACAAATACGTACAACAGTATACGAACTGCACATGAGTAAGCCCACCGTCATAATCAAACAGGAAGGATGAAGATAAGGGATGATATACATATATCCATATATACAAGCGAGTATAACTTCATCCAAGTTTACTGAAATATTGAAAGACTCGTATTATATCTATATACATGTGTGTGTATGTATGTGTGTGTGTGTATGTGATATATATAATGTGTGTGTGTTTTGTATGTTTGTGTGTTTATATATATATATATATATATAGATATATATAGATATATATACGCATACATATATCTACAGATGTATGTATATACCTATATACATATATACACACATACTTATAAAACTGTTATATCTGTATGTGTATATAAGAATATATGGATATATATATATATATATATATATATATATATATATATATATATTAAATGCATATATTAGATATGAGGAATTATATTATATATACATATGCATATATATGCATATGCATATATGCATATATATATATATATTGTATGTATATAATATATGTATATATATATATATATGTATATATATATATATATAATATATATAATATGCATATGTATGCATATATTACATATATATGTATGCATTGCAATATATTATTACTACATTATGCATATATATATATTATATGGCTATATATATATATATATATATATATATATATATATATATATATATATATATATATATATATATATATATATATAAATATATGAATATTTTGATTATTACATTTTTTATATATCCATATATATATATTGTTGTGTGTGTATATATATAATATATATATATATCGATGTATATATATATATGTATATATATATATGCATAATATATATATATATATATATATATATATATATATGCGTGTGTGTGTGTTTATATATATATATATATATATATATATATATGTGTGTGTGTGTGTGTGTGTGTGTGTGTATGTGTGTGTGAGTGTGTGTATGGCAATTAGGAAAGCTCAGTCATACCTTCTTCATCTCTTCCTCTACCATAGCCATGAACAGGGCTTCGTTGTGTCCGTCCCATTTTTTGGTTCTTCGTGTATCTTTTGATATAGAATTTCAATTTAGAGTAGTCGATTGCATATGGTGACCATTGTGTTGGACACTGCTCGTCAATTGTGGTCTGAAATCCCATGATATACAACCATATGCAGTTAGAGCGTACAGTCTATAATAGTTGACAATCCGCGAAGCGCAAATGCACTTTGACAATAGCAACCTCGTGAGATTTCACCCCTTATCACACCACACAGTGATGCACAGGCAGATGTGTATATGGTCTTTAAAAAAATATGTAAATATAATATGTAGTACACAAATTTCTGACCCCTCAATACACACATATATAAAATATAAATCACTATTATATATATCTAAAAATACCGATGATGCAATTGGTGATCATGCTGATGATGTTTGATGACCCGTGCCACCAGAATCCAAATCGCCAAAAATAGGAAGCAGCTGAACCGCAAAGTGTCTGGCCTGGGCAGGCGTGTCCCACCTCTGAGCCCCCACTGGTCAGTGGTTACTGCCCCTCCAATCCTGAGTTCCTGACTCGGGAGTCAGGAGTCAGGACAGGACCTATTTAACATCAATTCGTTCATGTGATACAAAAATTAATCAGGATTGCAGGCAAAACGTTAACGCAAAATATTTACAGGCCACAGCCCAAAGGCGCCCAAACTGCCCACAGGCCAGGGGGTATGTTAAATGCATTGAGCAACTGACCGAGGCCCGTCCGAGTCTCCGAGATGGTGCGTGCATTAATCAATGTGCATACTGTACAGTACATGCGCTTATTGCGCTTTACTAATAGTATAGAGATAAAACTTTGTGTCGTATTGGTCTCTTTCAAAGTTTGAAACTGAACTCGTTCAATATGGAACAATGTGAAACGAGCTTTGTAAAAGTGATGACTGCCCCTAAACCCTAAAATCCTAAAACAACACCTATGTACATAATGTTTATTTTAAATGTTAGCAACTAAAAATACAGAAAAACAACGACAAGTTTGAGGCTTTGATAAATACAATAGAGACCCAATAAAACACAATTTTTACAAACGTTAAACTGACAGTGATGTATTTATTGTTTATTTATTTTGTTATTTGAGACTCTGAGACTCGTTAATGACCACTTCTGCAAAAAAAAGAAAAAACATTATATATATATAAAAAAAGCCAAATAAAAAAATTGTATTGTATATACTTGCGAGTTGTGTGGCCCCCAGTATTTATTTACTGTGTGTAAGTGTGAACTGTGAAGTGTGAACTGTGAACTGTGAACTGTGAACTGTGAACTGTGAAGTGTGAACTGTTTGTGACAGTGTTGATGGTTGTGCGACTGCATGACTAGAGTTGTCTACTGTGACAGTCAGTCAGATAATCAGGAGGCTAAAAGGAGAGCCGCTCTGAGTCTGTAGTAGTAGACTCGACCACCAGCCACCATCCACCACTCACCAGTGACCACTGACCAGCAGAGAGCAATTTCGGACTGGCGTCTGCCAGTCCGCCACAGGGAGTCAGGGACTCAGGCCCAGGCCAGGGAGTGCCGCCCAGTCACCCACTGAGTGTATTGGAAAGTGCACCCAAAGTGGGCCAGTGGGCCAGTGGCCCAGAGTAGCTGAAAGTCTAAGCCCCAAGTCCTCAACTGCCAAGTCCCGAGGCCCCACCGCCAAAGTCTCAATCGTTTCGGTTAAAATCGTCAATACTTCTTCATTCCAAAAATAGCCAGACAATGTTCTATTTATAGACCGCTTCAGACTGTCAATCAGAACCAAGATCGCCTTAGATACCGTAGCTGCAACTTTCAAATGTATCATAATACGGAAAGTCGGAAATACGTACATAAGCGAACTAATACACCAAGTAACCTAAACAAAACGCATATCAATGAATATATTACTTGCACACGTATATTTCTTCATACACTACACTAAAACTTAACTAGATTCCAGGCATATAGGTTCTGCCGGTATATGATAGGAATCGGTGTAGATTTAAAAATAAACATAAATTCACGCTGCTAATGACAATCCGAGGTCACCTCGCTTTTATGTCCCTATAGTCTATTACAGGTGCATCGTACATCTCTTGTCGTTCTGTTCTATCTACCACGATGAAAATTCCAACTTGCCTACTACTAGCTGTAGCAGCCATAGCTGCGACACTCATACCCCATGTGGCAGCTCAAAACAATGCAGAGACCATCAGTCGACAGTACGAAGCCCTACGCAGTGCTGAAATCATTCAGAAACTCAAAGCCGCACATACCGAGCGTGGTAGTGGGGGTTACTTTCCCATGGCCAATGAACTAGATATGCAGGTGCTACAGAATCTAGTTAGTGCCGATGCAGCCTATGTGCGTGTAAATCGCAAAGGCCCTCCTCCGCCGGCTCGAAGACATGCAGCAGAAATGAAGGCATCAGACGTGCACAACGTTGCGAATGAGGCGTACGCGGAGATGATTAATAAGCGTAGAAGCGAACGGGAGGCTGAGAATGCTAGAGGAAGCTTATCTAGAGAGCGTATTGACTTTACTAAGCACATTGTCTCGCAGAAGGAGATCAAAGACCGCATGGATATAAGTGCACGCGAACGTAGACAGGCTGATGGAGACCAGTTGCGTATGGGTATAGTGCGGGACGCCGACAATGGCGGTTTGAGCAGTTTGTACAGAAAATTCAATAAGGGCGCTGAGGGTCACGGAGAGACCAATATACATCCGTATGATAAGCGGGTGTTGGATTATTTTGCGTTTATTAAATCTCAGCAGCACGTGGCCAGTGACGGGTCTGTGTATGATCCGGTGGCGCCTGTACGGGGTGTGGATGCGAATGGGAACGCAATAGATAGCAAGGAGGTTGCTCAGGTGGTCAGTCCCTTCTCCGGATTCAGTGCGTATGTGGGTATGGATGGCAATACAAACGCCTTGGAAGTGGCACTGGGTGTTACTTGGGGGCTGATACTGCTGTGTGTGTTGTTGGCGGCGATTGTATTCTTCCTGAGACGGTGGCGAGAGAAGCGACCGGAAAACTACCAGAGTATTACGGATCTGAGCAAGAGTGGGACTACTACTAAGCGTACCACAGGGTATGAGCTGATGCGCGATACCGAAGACTCGAAGGCCAGCGATGGCAACGTGTACTACTAGTAAGCTATTGTTGTGAAGGTTGTCACATACTCATATATGCCAGTTTTATTGAGAATATCATATTACACGATCTGATAAACTATGAATGAATGATGGCCTTGTCAGCATGAGAATGAATGCAAAGCAAATAGCGTGTTACAAACATAACATCGATTGAGCATCTGAAAGATTAACCACCAGACATAGCGAGAGATAGTTAAACACCAGCTAAATAGCACGTATAGTTTTAAAAATTGAGGTTATATATACGTCCTTGACAATGTTATTGTATAGAGTGTATTTTGTGCGTTCGTCGTTGTACAATATATAAGGGCAGAACAAAGCTAAGTTCAGCGGGTCGGTATTCTCGATAAAAGTATTGTGCATTAAATTTATTGAATATTCGTTTGAGCTGATACGTATTGGAATCTAAGTTCTGAGTTGAATTTGATCTTCAGTCATGTGACATATGTGCTTGGTGTATACACAAATTCTTGTTATTTCTAGGCAAGCTATTTTTATACAACATATCAGATCGGCCTCGTTTAGAAAGTACTGGTTTTCGTACTCGAATCACTGTGAAAGTATGTACATGATATATCAGTTGGATTTATAGTACAAATAGCACACCCCTGAAATTGAATCTAGTGTTAGTATCATTTATATCTATGGCAGTATATAAACCAAGCATATATACCCTTGAATGTACGTATGAGCGGTTGAATCAATAGCCTTGCTGTAGGCCCCTAATGCA
>LUCW03001354.1:0-15000 GCA_001586965.3 Sphaeroforma sirkka | reverse complement strand
AACCTCTCAAACCCTGTGTCGAATGTACCCGGTTCGATGTATGATATTTTTGCACCGTCAGGTATGAACGAGAGTAAACCATCGCATATCTGTGCATCTGCATCACTCTTGACGTACAGGGTGCCTTTCTTTGAGTCTTCGCTGCCTATAATATCGATCATAAACCCTTCTACTTGTTCATAACTGCACAGAGCTTTGTGTTCACTCAATTGATCCGATGCTACACATCTTGTGGTACCATCACCACTTCTCACCTGTGTTTCATCTGCGGTGCATGTACTTTCTTGTCTACGTGTAGATATTGCACTGGCACTGGATGCCAAAAGAGCAACTATGATTCTGGTTGAAAACATTTTGTATTGTTGCTTTTCTTGTGGTTAAATGACGAGAAGAAGGTATGCTACTTTGTGACTACAAGTGTATAAGTATATCCGTACACGCTCGCGAACAAGTGAACGCACTTCTGTGTGTGATCTGATATTTTAAATAGCATACGAGGTACACTTGCATATTTATTTGCAATAATTTTGTACTTTTCTAGAAGTTTTAATTCACCGCTATCGAAGGCAACTTTAAAAAAAAAACGTACTGGATCTCTCTACTGTGACTTTTCACGCTGGCGGAGCTGTAGAAGTTTTTATTGTTTTTTTATGGTTTTTTTAAGTTTCTCAGACTTTAGGTTCTAAATATTTTGGCTCGTCTTGACTGGTTGACCCTTTGACGGCTTCCCCTCTTATCTATTTTTTACCTCTTTTTTAAAAACAACCCCCAAATATAAAACAAATATGTAATATGCACATGTGTCGTACAACATATTTTGTAAATAGTTTGGTTCAATTTGTTGTTTTTTTACAAAAAACAAACAAAACCCCAAATATGTACAGAATTATCACTGAGAAAGACTCTGACTCTGAGTCTCTGAGAGTCAGAGACTTGAGACTTGAGAGACGTGAGAGACTGATGAGTCTCACTGATGAGGGATGAACTGATGACATGATGCGGAGTCTGGTCCATTGCCCAGGCGGCCAGGCCCCAGGGCCAGTGGTCTCTGATAGTCGAGCCTTGTTTTACTCCTGTACTGTCATGTACATACTACGATTTCATTTATTTTAATTATTGAATTTTTAAAAATGCACAAGTTTTCTCGATATAGAAGCATTGAAACAAAATTATCCAATGAATACAATATTTTAAAGTTAAATAGCATTCCCCAATGTCGATTAATCCAATCGCTTTCAAATATACGGAGCATGCTTCTTCCAAGAACTGCGGCATTTTTGTATTTACGTTTTCTTTAAAAGAGGCCGTTTCCAAGCCTACTTTCTTATTGTTAATGCTTTGCATTTATTACTCATTGCATACATACCCTTCTTTAGAAAAGAAATATTTGTTTTTCCCAAAACAATAGTGGAGACAATTGCTGTCAATGTTCAATTTAGAGGGCTGTGGTCAAGCATATCGTTATTTTTTTTATTATGGGGGGGGGGGGGGGGGGGGGGGGGGGGGTAAAATTAGACAGTCACTCGGAGACTCGGGTGGGAGCTTGGGCCTTGGGACCTTGGGCCTGGATGTCATAATGAGACTCGGTCACTCCTGAGCTGTAGTTTTAAAGCGTTCCTAAGTACGAGCCTGAGATTGAATACGTCTCTCTCTAGCCTGAGATTGAATATGGCAGTATTTAGAAATGGCACGCTTACTGCCGGTGATCCAATAAATTATTCTTACATCCAAATCGACCAACCAAGGAACAAATTTCAAGTGGGAGAAACTTTATCACTGGATACGAATTTTTCAGATGTATCTGGTAGTTTTGTGTCATTTACCAATATTGGCCTGCTTTGATAGTAACATCGAGGGTGTTATCAGGGCACACTCTACGGGCGTTATCCAGTCAGGATATTCGCTTTTCAGACAACGAGTGCGCTGGTCAAAAGCCTGAATTAAATTATATAGTTCATATCAACTTTGACGGACATAAATGATTAAATAAGTTCGTGTCGATATGATATCTAAGCACACTTGTAATCCGTGGTCGCGGCCAGTAATGGATTCAACTAGGACATCGCTCGTACAATCCCCAGTTAGCTGGAGGGCATGTGACAACGGACAGAGAAGTTTGTAAATACTTACTTCAGAAGGTCATAAGGTCATCATTTTTCTTGTGTATTTTTTAGTAAAACAGCTTGCTTATTCACAACTATTCGCGGTGCGAAAACTTACAAAGCGAATAGAATATATGCGCCAAGCTGTAATCTTACTTCTGCTGCTAGTCTGTTTAAATGTGTAGTCCGTGTATTGACGGTCGCTATTATACTAAGTCCCATTTAACTCTTGCGCGAATGAGGCTGCCAGTAAGTAGTCCGGAGTATTCCACACTGCTGAAGCCAGTACCTTATAGTCTGTATTCGATTTACCGCGTCAGTAACGACGCTATCGAATTATCTCGACGACAACAACGAACTCCATCCTATGTACACTGCACCATCAAGCCCCTTATGCGTTTTCGACATAAGAGCGTACACTTGGGGTATACCTCTTAGTCCTATTCCATGAGTCCTTCCGGCGCTAGGATGATGTATATCGATGTAGAGCTGATGACCTCCAAATCAAGTTCCACATTTGTCATTCAGATTTCTGTTCGATTATCACTGAGGATGTATCAAGAGCAAGTATACCTGCGCCAAATTCATACACTTCTCCTGACAGCGCAGGACCGATGCAAAATCCCATCGCGCGTGACCGGCATACGCCGATGGTTGCTATTACTGTGCGGTATCAACATCTGCAGAATCATCAATTTTTGATGAATACGGCTCCAACTATTATCTCATCTAGTTAGACTAAGAAAATGCGTTGCGCAATATGTTGCCTTTTCCTGTTTTTCTCTGATATGCGAGCAACGATGTGGAAGTATCCTTGGCACCTACCAATGTTCGTCCTACCCCCAATCTTATTCCAACGTGCAGGTCGTATGTGGTCTCCATCGTCGATCCATCTTGCATGGCAGTTCCTGAACATACACGCTCACCAGTGGGCGAGTATAAATTTAACTACGGTCCACTGTCATCGGTTGCTAATTTTCCATAGGGCATAGCATTACAGCCTTCGATCACGTCAGCAGTCGACAGAACCCTAAACCCTAACCACGTGAGCAAGTTGTTGCTTACGGCTGACATGCCCGTCACCGTGATACATTGCCAATATACCATCTTCAATCCGATTTTCCGCAGCACGCACATTGCATGAAGGATTATTATCAATGAACAGTATATTCTACACCACACATTCCAACACGATCACACACTTCAGTTGTGCGATAAGTGACTCCTCCGAGTTAGCTATGTGCCCTGTCCATTATGACATAGCGCCCCCACGGCTTTGTACTGATGTGTGTCTCTCCAGTGAACCTTTCTCCCTCGACTCTGATAGCCCACTCGCCATGTACATATCCTTACCGGGTACTGGCATTTCAGTCCCGAAACACATTCTTCGACCTCATGGCACAAATCAGTTGGGTGAGAAGTACACCCCTGCAGTTGGCAGACAAGTTTCTAATCTCTAACACATCCACAGCCGCGACCCTGTTCCGGTGTGTGCATTCCTCATTTGCTTCCTCTGACATCGTGCACAAATCCTTTTCTTTAGCTGGATATAAAGCACTGAAACACGTCATTAGACGAGTGTTAAACTAGTCGACTGATCTCTCACGTGAGCAAAGGTGTTGTTTCTGTCTTCACAAGCCCACCACTACGACCTTGTTCCAGCGTGTACGTCTCCAGTGCATCTTCTTCGCTCGAATCATCCAGCACACACACTGCAGTCAGCTCCGTCTTCGGCAGTATAGCTCTGGACCAGATAAGCCACAAAGTCCAGCCTATTGACAAAACCCCTAGCACATTGTACGCCCATCCTGCGTGCCCGATAGTTCGAAACTTATTCATCATATACCCGGCTATGGGTGGTCCCAGACCTTCACCTAAGAACTGTGTGCGAGTGTGACGTGATGGAGAGATCAGTTAGCATCATAGTCACATTGAAGGCATCAAACGTATACAACATGGCCTGAGTGCACACCTATAAGCTCGGGCCAGAGCATACTTCCCCCCCGTCTTATTGTGTGTGTACAGACGCACACAAAAGCCGAGACGTGAACGCCTACTTACCTTCACCCCATTAGCAACTCCTTGCACGCGTCCCTGGTACTCGGACGAGAACTGTGCGGCAACCCCATTCGTACACGTCGCGTGTATCTGTCCACCGAAGAAGAACCCGAGACTCGCCCAGTAAGGGGCCGATGGTATCACTAGGCTGCCCATAATCAATGATACATAGGTCATGCCCGAGCACGCCGCTACTATGGCTCCTAAAGGTCCCAAAAGGGTCTGTACACGCACCGTTAAGACACTCGAGATGGCCAGAAACGTACCCCAAACGAGCATGCACTCGCCGTTTTGTACCTCGTTGAGACCTAGGTACTGTGTGTCGTACAGGACTGGTATGGCGGGCGAAGAAGTAGTGATAGAAGAGTAAGTTATAGAAATTATCGCTGCCAGACTACAGACAGCAAGGAAATTAGGTCGTTGTACCTATATGCATTACCTTGACTATGCCGAGACAACTAATTGTGCCGTGTGATATTCTACTCGCGCCATGATGAGACGTGTGTGACACGAGCACACTAAACTGGTAGATGCGACATAAACAGACGATCATCAAATACAGGCATTCAACAACATCGACAACTTACCCATGGTCTGAAACAGCGCCCCTTGCACCAACGTTTCAATAAAGAGCGTCAGCAGATAATTGGCAGCCACAACATTGCTCATTACTAACGGCAATGCAGCCAAGGGATTGATGGCCTGTAGCCTCGTTCGGAAACTTGGTTTTCGCGGTGTGCTTTTGGCGGTCAACAAAGGCGAGTGGCCAGCGGAATGACCTTCTGGAGTAAGCATATAATGATATAATTGAGCGTGCATGACTATCATCTTGCGCCCACATCCACAGTCGCTTGAACTATATGACCGGTAAGAGTGTTGTAACGGAGCCAGTCTGTACCATCATTTGATATATGAATAGATATGACGCACCTCCAGTAACCAAGACGTCAACATAGTACATTAAACGCCTCGGTTTCGCATTCACCTTGATCACACATTAAAGTTCTAATAAATATATAAACCCTAAAACCCTATGCAACGACACACCTCCAGTCTC
The DNA here is from genome assembly GCA_001586965.3 of Sphaeroforma sirkka. Taxonomy (NCBI): domain Eukaryota; class Ichthyosporea; order Ichthyophonida; genus Sphaeroforma; species Sphaeroforma sirkka. Next base: position 9,783 of record LUCW03001354.1, on the reverse strand, counting down.
CAAGTTATCAACATCGTGCACTGAATGTCTCCGTATGTCTGTCATCTCGCGAGTCGGTGGTGCCGCTGGAACTATAAATGCCACATGCAGCGCGCCCACAACCAGAACAGCTACAGACAGGATCCAAAGGGTCCTATGTGATGTGTTGGTGTAAATCCAAGCCGACGTGACCGGAGCAAAAGTGTAGGCGAAGGGTATGGTCGAGGTGAGGATACTCACGACCTTCTCCAGACGCTTACTCTCTTCTTTGTGTGTCACAGAAGCCACCTGAGAGGGTATGAAAAGTGGATAGTACGACGTTAGATGTGAATAAAGTGGTGAAGTTCGGTGCACACAGGGCGACGTAAGCAAGGATTGTAAATGAGACAGGAACAGCCACGCTATTCTAGCTGATAAGACCACAATCGTGTTTATATATATATATATATATATATATATATATATATATATATATATATATATATAGGTAAATATATATATATATATATATATATATATATATATATATATATATATACATATATATAATATAAATATATATTTATATACAGTATATATATATATAAATATACATATCTACAATATTATATATATATATACATGTGCATGTGCATATATATGCATACATAAACAAAAACATATACATGTGCATACGATGTGTTTGTATGTGTATGTGTGTGTGTGCATTCTTGTATGCATGTGTAAAATGCATATGTGCTATATTATAATATATATATAATATATACGCGAGCATTACATAATGCACATCCATATGTATATGCATTGTTATATATATGTATGTATATATTATTATTATTATTATTATAATATATATATTAACAATTAATATATTATTATGTATATATAATAATATTATATGTTTATTATATATATTATTATATATATATATTATATATATATATAATATTAATATATAATTATATATAATATATTATTATATATATATTATGCATGTAAATGCGTATGCAAACATATTTTTGTATGTATGTATATGCACATATATCATATATACATATATATATATATATATAATCATCCGTAAATCATGTATATATGTGTATATATATATATATATTCAATATACATATAAATATATATATATATATATATATATATATATATATATATATATATATATATATATATATATATATATATATATATATATATATATTCACACATATATATATATATGTATATATAAGTGTGTGTGTGTGTGTGTGTGTTTGTGTGTGTGTGTGTGTGTGTCTGTCTGTGTGTGTGTCTGTCTGTGTGTGTGTGTGTCTGTGTGTGTGTGTGTGTGCCTAAGTGTGTGCCTAAAACCACTGTGACAGGCGCAAGATCAGGTGCCAGCCAGTATTTTTTACTCGTATTGACAGTGAGACTTGATACCTTCAATGTGCTAACACTCTTATCGCTCGAGGTGATCTCAAGAGCGCTGCCCAAGGAAACTGGCCCGATATTGTGGTGCATGTCATACGCCCATGCGAACACAACTCCAACCAAGTTCATGGCACATCCGCCGATGGAGTTCAGCACCATAAATAGTACTAGTTGGTCCTCAAAAAAATATAATCACAAGCAGCGGCAACGTAAGAAAGAAGAAGCCAAACAAGACCACAACCTGAGCAAAAAAGGTGGAAGCGAATTGGGATCAGAAGCCACAAACAACGGGCATTTGATAAGAAAGCCTAAAAAGACACAAGTATCAAATCTGGACAGAGCGCGATAGATGATGTGTGCCAAACATTCACATCCGGATAAAACAGAAATAAGTAAAAGACAAATGTTTGGTATACTCAAAAATAGTTGTTCACGTAAACGATAACGTCGGATACGAGAAATATATTTACACACAATACCATGTATAGATATATATATATATATATATATATATGCTTATATTGTAAATATATACTTATATTTTGTATATATATATATATATATATTATATATATATATATATATATGTATGCATATATATATATATTGTATATATATATATATATATATATTGTATATGTATATATATCTATATTGTATATATATATCAATATATGTTTATATATATATATATATTGCATTTACATATATGTATATTGTATATATATCAATATAAATATATACATATATATATATGTATATATATATATATATATATATATATATTATATATATATATATATTGATGATGATGATGCGTGCGTGCGTGTGTGCGCAGTTGCGTGCGTGTGTGTGTAATGTATCTAAGGCTATGCATATATATGTGCGTACGTACGCAGTAGAAATATGCATATATATATATGTGATGCGCGCGCGCGCGCGCGCGCGCGCGTGTTGCGTGTGTGCGTGTGCGCGCGCGTGTGTGTGTGATGTGTGTTTGTGTGTGTGCATTGATACGTGTGTACGTAATGTGATGTATTGTATGTGTATTAGTGTGTTGATGTTAGTGATGACATTGTGTGTGTGATGTATGTATGCATGATGCATGCAATGGCAATGATGTATGTATATGTACATGATATACATACATCACGATATACACACATATACATACATACATATACATGCATATATATATATATATATATACGTACATATATATATATATATATACATATATACGTACGCACGTATGTACGTACAATAATGTAACATTAATGTATATACATATATATGTATATATATATATATATGTAATGTAATATAATACGTAATGTGCACGTAAAATGGCAACGCACGCACGCACGTACGCACGCAAAATGTACACGTACGTACGCACGCACGTACGTACGTACGTACGTACGTATGTAATGTACGTACGCACGTACGTACGTATGTACGTACGTACGTACGTATGTACAACGTACGTATGTACGTACGTAATACGTACGCAATGTACGTACGCCATATACGTATGCGTACGTGTATGTACGTACGTACGTACGTACGTACGTACGTATGTACGTACGTACGTATGTATGCCATGTACGTACGTATGTATGTATGCATATATATGTATATATATGTATATATATATATATATATATATATATATATATATATATATATATATATTATATATTATATACTCTCTCTATATATATATGCATGCGTGGTGTGTGTGTGGTGTGTGTGTGTGGTGTGTGGTGTGTGTGTATGTGTATCCATGGTGTGTGATGTGATATTTGATGTGATGCGTGTGAGTGTGTGTATGGTGTGTGGGTGGGGTGAGAGAGCGAGAGAGAGAGAGAGAGGAACAAAGAGAGTGGCCGTGAGGGCAGCGCGGGAGTATGTGTGTTTGTGTGCAATACATCGTGCAAAGCTATACTAACGCACCTTTCGACCGTAGAAATCTGATGCAATGCCTACAAGTGGACCTGTTATGAAGCTCAGAAACGATTTGACCCCGGCAGCATAGGTTGTGATGGTCAGCGCGAGGTCTTCTCCATACGCCTTTAGGAATATATTGGGTACCACCGACGCTTGTGCCGCTATGACGAGGTACGGAACAAGAATCATAGGGGCTAGATAGAACACAATCTTGAACAACATGTTGAGAGATAAGAAGTAGCCAGATTTGGTTATAAAGAGATAAGAATTGAATGTAGCATGAACTTAGATTATTACTGGTGTACTCGCTCAAGCACTAAAATGATAGTGGTGATAGAGGTGCTCGATGATGAAATGCACACGCCCTGCGTATAAGTTTATATTGAATACTATTTCTATAATTTTTATTATACTCGTCAGACTATATTTATTTAAAAATATCTTAACAGGTGCTGAGCCGGTGTCTTGCAGTTGTGAGATTGGTGAACACATCTACGGACCACGGGCCACGGCTGACGGCCCGGCTAACAGTCCTCTAAAGTGCGGAAAATGACGACCACTGTCCACTACATATTCTGCGCTTTTTTAAACAGACTGGACTAATGGACTTCTGTGACGACTCTGTGTCATCTGCTGACGCTGTAGGAATCGTATTTACTTAGCAAGTGAACAAATGCTTAACTTTTCATAGGTGTCTTGATTCTGAGATTCAGTCACATTCTCCAGTCTGACGTATATATTACTTTTATAGAGTAAAATAAAAGCAGTATGTGTGTAGCTCCTACTCTCTAGTAATACTATCAACTTTCTATTGGTTCACATTTGGCGCAAATTTTAACTAGGGTTTTTATAAGGTCTTTAGGGTTTTTATAAGGTCTCTCGAAATTCACAAAGTTCGGTCCTTCTTCTCCAATCCTTCAAATCCAAAAATTGGCCTGAAAATAATTTTCGGCGCCAAAAATTTAAATTTCTAAATCCGGTAGCAGTAGCTTTATTTAAAGGTTTACGATATTTACAAGCAGTATTTTTAGTCCTCTTCGCCCTTCTGTTCCTTATAGTCTTAGTGAAAGTCTGAGCCCTAACACTGGACGTGGACTGCTTTTATAATCCGCCGGGACCTATCTCCATCTATTCCCGAACGAACTTGTACTACTAACATCCTAGGCTATTAACTACAACTATGCAGACACTGTTTCCCTCGACCACGCATACTTTCTTTTTGCGTTGTTTTTGCCTCGCCAACCATAGCACCTGCGATTGCAGTCCTCCCATATATGACTTTTTTTTTTTTTTGCAATTCGTCGCTTTTCTCAAAGACTTGGTTGAACCACCTACAATACTACCCCATGCCCCTGATACCTTCCACAAGAATTGTGTCACCTCTCTAGGACTTCTGAATTTACCTTGGCTGGTCTCATCTTCAGAAATAAACGCATTTCCCGTGCATATTCCCTTATTTTTGTGGCGTAGTTTGATGACCACCGTACTGTACCCCTACAATAGATTCTATGTCTACAATATGTCTACAGTCGTACTTCTGAAAAATACCTAAACGCAGTTTACCAAATGATTTTTATCGATAGTAATTATAAATTAGTATTAGATCAGACATTGGAGTTGGCCCAATACAAGACGTTAATTTTTCAAATATTTATATCTGGATACTTTAGTTGCGAGATGGCTTAACTGAAAAATAGGTTTCCAGAGACTGTTAACGTTGTTGCATTTAATCAGTTTTGGGTCCGGATCCAAATATTCCTGGAATTAGGGTCAACAGAAATAATAGTGGTAAAACTGGTAAGCTAAACCGAGACCCCGCGTGTGAGAAAAACACTCAAGTAGAAACCTGAGTCTAGTGAATCAGAAAACACAAATACAGACTCAGTTCGGTTCTCTCACACTAGAAACTGTTCTTGTCTGAGATAGCCGTACTTGAATTGATGTCTATTGTATCCTTGAGTCGTACCTTTCAGCTACTCTCCATAAGTATATTTTTTATAATATCCTTACTTACACTAAAACAAAATCAAAACGAGTTTAAGACGCAACAGGACGAAGGGGTTCAAAAGCTCCCAGAAAGGAGGAGCCGTAACGAGTTCCGACCACAGGAGATTAGCAAAATATAGGGAACAGAAATTCCAAACAAGTAGGCAGACGAAGGAGTGACGAAAGAGCCACTTCTCGTGCACAAGTAACATAGGGAGAACAAATAAGGGAATCATATTGTGTTCCAGCGTGGTGTTGTCCTTGACCAAGACAAGAGTACCGTGTTACAGTGTATAGTGATCAAGGTGAGAAAAGGTGAATGGAAAAGTCATTAAAAAAATATTTAGGTGTGTAGAAATACGGCTCCGGTCAGTCTAAAATATCAAGATCAATTGAGATAATACATTGGTTTTATTTGTATTTTAAATAATTAGTACAAGCTCTTTTTCCAATATTTCCAAAGTGTTCTAAATTCACTTTGATGGCTCCAATAGCCTGAGTATTTGGTATGACTCATCTACTTGGACCTATTTGAGACATTAGTAGATGTAGGATATTATAAACTAAATTTTATAATCTCCGAACTACTACTTATTGATTTTGGTCCTCCCGCCAATCTCCAAAATCCAATAAGTCTTTTTCTTTTTTTAACTTTTCTTCAGATGGAACTTTATTTATATCAGCTAATGTATTAACGTGACTTACGTTATTATGTCTATTTACAAATTAGGCAAGTGGTCATGAACATTTAGTACTTCTAGTGAAAATTATTCAATAAAGAACAGCTAGAGGTACGCCCTGTGTGATCGAGGATATTTAGGCTCTTAACAAGAGGCAGTCCCGATCATTCTTACACAAGCTACCACTGCTAAATCCTAACTGACTAAATAGTATTTTAGTTTAATATAGTTTGAAACCTAGTAATTTCCATCGAAGTTTACATATTTTTCAGTTATATAGTAGTTACAGTAGTGTACTGCTTCTAGACTGTCTGACATCAATTTACTATCCAGCAATTACTATGGCTAAGGGTACTTCTAAAGGCAAGGGAGCCGCTAGCTCTAAGCCTGCTAAGCCTGCCGAGGTTCCTGAGGTCCCTGTGGAAACACCTAGCCTGTCTGGAGTTGAGCCTGCCGAGGATACTGTTGGGGAAGCAAATTCTGAGGTTGGTACAGAGGATTATTCTGAGGATGACTCGTCGGATCCTAAAGCCTTGGAAGAAGAGGTATCTACTACCGCGGAAAGGCTCGCCAGCGTCCGTGTATCACCTAGGAGTGAAGCTCAGGACCCCAGTTTGCCCCCCCCTGACCACGTGCCGTCAAATATTGGGGATAAACGTCGAAAGGCTGGAAAATTCGTGGATACGAATGTCGGGGGGGCATTATAACTCCACATCTAAAGGACACTCCAGCACAAATCCGGAGTGAAAAGGAAGTATTGGACCTGTCCGAAAATTTCGGTTTCGCCATCGATGGAGAAGCCATTCCATTCAGCTCAAATCTTGGGGCCGAAGCTGAGGACGCCATAACTCGACAACGAGTGGCTGGATCCTCTCAATCTCGACGCCAATTGAACCGCACTGAAGCGCTCTTGAAGGAGCTAGCGGCAGCAGCAGTTGTGGACCCCTCTATCGTGTCCCACTTGGCTGATATTCTTCCTATACCGAAGAAGAAAAAAAAAATCGGGCCGGGTTTCGAACCCGAGACCTACTGGTTTACCAGCCAGTATGTTTACCACTAAGCCAGTTACCACTGGCGAGATAGATAATATTTCAAAATTTAATCTCTATAGCTCTGATGCTGCCATCGACCATCCTCTTGACAAACCTAACCCCTGTCAGAGGATATGATCGTATGGAACTCGATGAGGCTTACCATCCTCGTAATATCGACCCTCATTTGCCAACTAACCCTGGTAATCACGATTTTGGCAATCGCTACACCAGTACCTCGTTAGAGAGTTCCTGCTCTAATCCTGAGGATGAGGAAGTGAGAACCAGACATACTCGTCTCAGGCTATTACGCTCTGGTATGCAAGTCCTTGAGGACCGTCTATTGAATGACTCTGACCTTGACGATAGGAAAGCGGATAACATTCGCTATCTAATCGATAACAAGAGAAAGGAAATAGACACCATCTTGGCACTAGCAGCCCGTAGCACTGAGCATGAGCCTCGTGAACACTTAGAACCAAGCTTTATAAAGCAGCTAGGTAACGCGCAGGCTGAGGTCGATTTCTCTACTAATGAGAGTACAGTGGAGACACTGAAGGCCTTCGACCAACTTAAGGAGTCTGCCAGCCTTAGGGATAAGCAGATGATGAATGCCTTTATTCATTTCTGCGAGCCAGGTGAATGGCGAACTATCTTGAAGGTTCTCATGAGCCCAACTGGAAAGCCCTACCCTGGCACCAGTTGCGTGATAATATACTTAACACCTTTTTTTGAAGATGCACGTGACCGTGAACTTCTAGAGTCTCGCAAGTTCTTTGCGAACGATACCACTATTCGAGGTGCTCTAGCTCATATGACACATATGAATACTCGGATGGGTGGTCGTACCTATACTGGCGAATACTTATTAATTTGTCAGATGATGGAGACTCTGGGAGCTAACCTCTTTAAGAAAGTCAATGATGACATCATCGCCTATGGTGATTTGCGATCTATGCCTTGGTCTGTCTTTGAGAAGATAGTACACAAGCATACCAATTCCTCTACTAGAGTACTTAGTACCACGAGCTACACCCAGCCCACTAAGCGAAACGCAGTAGAGACTAATACTGCGCGTAGTACTAAGAAACCTCGCACTACTACTGGAGGGGGGTACTGGCTCTACTTCTACCGAACCGAAAGGTGATAAGAAGGTGAGAGCGCCTTGCAAGAAGTGTGGTTACAACCTCACAAAACGTAATGGCAAGTGGAATGGTAGACACGACCCTGTTAAGTGTGCACCAGGCAAGCCAGATTTTGGACACTATATGAAAGAGTGTGCTACTTGCAAGGGTACTAACGGTTGGCACAAAGAGGATTGCAAGGACTTACCAGACGTCCAAGTTAAGCACTGACAGTACCATATGTGCGCACTAGAGCAAGATTATGAGAAAATGTTCAATAAAATCTATACCAAAGGAGATGAACGTATCTTTCAAACAGTTTTCGTAAATGGAGAAAAAAAAGTTATGGCACTATTTGATCCAGGGGCTGAAGTCTCTGCTATTCATGCCGAGTAGCCTACGCTACAGATATGGCTGTCCATAACGAAACAACTGATTTAATCTTGGGAAATGGCAAAGTTACTACTTGCGAACAAGCCATTGACTATGCACACATAATGCTGTCAGATAGAAGAGAAGTGAAGACTCACCTAATCGTTACTGACATGTCTCAGAAATACGATTTAATTATAGGTATGACTGATCTTCTCTCAGTTTAGGTATAACACTCACTGGTCTGCCTAATGGGCTAGACCCGAATAAAGATCAGTCAGATGATAATATGTTAAAGATACCTAAACCTCCGGAAGGTGAAGCAAAGGATATGATTCCGCACTTCACCGATATAATTATGGACTTAATTATACAAAACAGGAAGATTGCAATAACTGACTGGTGTATGTTTAAGTTCTCTAATGGGTACGTTAGACTTGACTTGACAAACGTCGACTTCTCTAAGTTAAAGTGTCCTTCACATAACTACGTGAGTTGGAGACAAAGACGTTGTCAAAACCCAAATCGAAGATTGGTTAAAACAGGGTCTAATTGAAATCAATTATGATGCAACCCCAGTTAACTTAGCTCTCTTAGCGGTCGATCAATATAAATCTGATGGAACGTTTAGTAAAAACAAGAGTAGTACTAGACCTGTCGCCAATCAACAAACTAATTCCGCAACATAGTTTTCCCTTACCTAAGATAAGCGAGATACTACGCAAAATGGAGGGTGCGACTATCTTTTCCAAGATAGACTTAAAAGCTGCATTCCATCAACTACAGATATATGAGCCTCATAGGAAATACTTTTTCCTTTACTTGGCAAGGTAAGAAGTACCAGTTTAAAGGTGCACCTGAAGGCTTACACATGTTACCTTCTTTCTTCCAACAAGTTATGATGGAACTATTTGCGGACCTGTCGTATAACGTATCAGTCTATTTAGATGATATAGTTATCTTTACAAAGACAGCACGTGAACATGCTAAACTCGTTAAAGAAGTCTTAAAGCGACTTAATCATGCTAAACTTAAGATTAACGAAGACAAGTGTTCTTTTGCTAAAGATACTATATTACCCCTTACTTTGGCTACAAAGTATCTGCAGCAGGGTAGAAATTGATCCTGGCAAGAAACAGTTTCTGTTGGATTTATCAACACCAATTACTGGAAGAGATGTGGAACTCTGTGTGGGGTTTGTTAACTTTCCTTTGATCAGCAATACGTAACTGAACG
>LUCW03001353.1:0-48552 GCA_001586965.3 Sphaeroforma sirkka | reverse complement strand
TGGTGTGTGATGTGATGATATTTGATGTGATGCGTGTGAGTGTGTGTATGTATGGTGTGTGGGTGGGGTGCGAGAGAGCGAGAGAGAGAGAGGAACACAAAGAGAGTGGCCGTGAGGGGGCAGCGCAGCGGGAGTATGTGTGTTTGTGTGCAATACATCGTGCAAAGCTATACTAACACACACCTTTCGACCGTAGAAATCTGATCTACAATCACCTACAAGTGGACCTGTTATGAAGCTCAGAAACGATTTGACCCCGGCAGCATAGGTTGTGATGGTCAGCGCGAGGTCTTCTCCATACGCCTTTAGGAATATATTGGGTACCACCGACGCTTGTGCCGCTATGACGAGGTACGGAACAAGAATCATAGGGGCTAGATAGAACACAATCTTGAACAACATGTTGAGAGATAAGAAGTAGCCAGATTTGGTTATAAAGAGATAAAAGAATTGAATGTAGCATGAACTTAGATTATTACTGGTGTACTCGCTCAAGCACTAAAATGATAGTGGTGATAGAGGTGCTCGATGATGAAATGCACACGCCCTGCGTATAAGTTTATATTGAATACTATTTCTATAATTTTTTATTATACTCGTCAGACTATATTTATTTAAAATATATCTTAACAGGTGCTGAGCCGGTGTCTTGCAGTTGTGAGATTGGTGAACACATCTACGGACCACGGGCCACGGCTGACGGCCCGGCTAACAGTCCTCTAAAGTGCGGAAAATGACGACCACTGTCCACTACATATTCTGCGCTTTTTTTAAACAGACTGGACTAATGGACTTCTGTGACGACTCTGTGTCATCTGCTGACGCTGTAGGAATCGTATTTACTTAGCAAGTGAACAAATGCTTAACTTTTCATAGGTGTCTTGATTCTGAGATTCAGTCACATTCTCCAGTCTGACGTATATATACTTTTTATAGAGTAAAATAAAAGCAGTATGTGTGTAGCTCCTACTCTCTAGTAATACTATCAACTTTCTATTGGTTCACATTTGGCGCAAATTTTAACTAGGGTTTTTTATAAGGTCTTTAGGGTTTTTTTATAAGGTCTCTCGAAATTCACAAAGTTCGGTCCTTCTTCTCCAATCCTTCAAATCCAAAAATTGGCCTGAAAATAATTTTCGGCGCCAAAAATTTAAATTTCTAAATCCGGTAGCAGTAGCTTTATTTAAAGGTTTACGATATTTACAAGCAGTATTTTTAGTCCTCTTCGCCCTTCTGTTCCTTATAGTCTTAGTGAAAGTCTGAGCCCTAACACTGGACGTGGACTGCTTTTATAATCCGCCGGGACCTATCTCCATCTATTCCCGAACGAACTTGTACTACTAACATCCTAGGCTATTAACTACAACTATGCAGACACTGTTTCCCTCGACCACGCATACTTTCTTTTTTGCGTTGTTTTTGCCTCGCCAACCATAGCACCTGCGATTGCAGTCCTCCCATATATGACTTTTTTTTTTTTTTGCAATTCGTCGCTTTTCTCAAAGACTTGGTTGAACCACCTACAATACTACCCCATGCCCCTGATACCTTCCACAAGAATTGTGTCACCTCTCTAGGACTTCTGAATTTACCTTGGCTGGTCTCATCTTCAGAAATAAACGCATTTCCCGTGCATATTCCCTTATTTTTGTGGCGTAGTTTGATGACCACCGTACTGTACCCCTACAATAGATTCTATGTCTACAATATGTCTACAGTCGTACTTCTGAAAAATACCTAAACGCAGTTTACCAAATGATTTTTATCGATAGTAATTATAAATTAGTATTAGATCAGACATTGGAGTTGGCCCAATACAAGACGTTAATTTTTCAAATATTTATATCTGGATACTTTAGTTGCGAGATGGCTTAACTGAAAATAGGTTTCCAGAGACTGTTAACGTTGTTGCATTTAATCAGTTTTGGGTCCGGATCCAAATATTCCTGGAATTAGGGTCAACAGAAATAATAGTGGTAAAACTGGTAAGCTAAACCGAGACCCCGCGTGTGAGAAAAACACTCAAGTAGAAACCTGAGTCTAGTGAATCAGAAAACACAAATACAGACTCAGTTCGGTTCTCTCACACTAGAAACTGTTCTTGTCTGAGATAGCCGTACTTGAATTGATGTCTATTGTATCCTTGAGTCGTACCTTTCAGCTACTCTCCATAAGTATATTTTTTTATAATATCCTTACTTACACTAAAACAAAATCAAAACGAGTTTAAGACGCAACAGGACGAAGGGGTTCAAAAGCTCCCAGAAAGGAGGAGCCGTAACGAGTTCCGACCACAGGAGATTAGCAAAATATAGGGAACAGAAATTCCAAACAAGTAGGCAGACGAAGGAGTGACGAAAGAGCCACTTCTCGTGCACAAGTAACATAGGGAGAACAAATAAGGGAATCATATTGTGTTCCAGCGTGGTGTTGTCCTTGACCAAGACAAAAGAGTACCGTGTTACAGTGTATAGTGATCAAGGTGAGAAAAGGTGAATGGAAAAGTCATTAAAAAATATTTAGGTGTGTAGAAATACGGCTCCGGTCAGTCTAAAATATCAAGATCAATTGAGATAATACATTGGTTTTTATTTGTATTTTAAATAATTAGTACAAGCTCTTTTTCCAATATTTCCAAAGTGTTCTAAATTCACTTTGATGGCTCCAATAGCCTGAGTATTTGGTATGACTCATCTACTTGGACCTATTTGAGACATTAGTAGATGTAGGATATTATAAACTAAATTTTATAATCTCGAACTACTACTTATTGATTTTGGTCCTCCCGCCAATCTCCAAAATCCAATAAGTCTTTTTTCTTTTTTTTTAACTTTTCTTCAGATGGAACTTTATTTATATCAGCTAATGTATTAACGTGACTTACGTTATTATGTCTATTTACAAATTAGGCAAGTGGTCATGAACATTTAGTACTTCTAGTGAAAATTATTCAATAAAGAACAGCTAGAGGTACGCCCTGTGTGATCGAGGATATTTAGGCTCTTAACAAGAGGCAGTCCTGATCATTCTTACACAAGCTACCACTGCTAAATCCTAACTGACTAAATAGTATTTTAGTTTAATATAGTTTGAAACCTAGTAATTTCCATCGAAGTTTACATATTTTTTCAGTTATATAGTAGTTACAGTAGTGTACTGCTTCTAGACTGTCTGACATCAATTTACTATCCAGCAATTACTATGGCTAAGGGTACTTCTAAAGGCAAGGGAGCCGCTAGCTCTAAGCCTGCTAAGCCTGCCGAGGTTCCTGAGGTCCCTGTGGAAACACCTAGCCTGTCTGGAGTTGAGCCTGCCGAGGATACTGTTGGGGAAGCAAATTCTGAGGTTGGTACAGAGGATTATTCTGAGGATGACTCGTCGGATCCTAAAGCCTTGGAAGAAGAGGTATCTACTACCGCGGAAAGGCTCGCCAGCGTCCGTGTATCACCTAGGAGTGAAGCTCAGGACCCCAGTTTGCCCCCCCTGACCACGTGCCGTCAAATATTGGGGATAAACGTCGAAAGGCTGGAAAATTCGTGGATACGAATGTCGGGGGCATTATAACTCCACATCTAAAGGACACTCCAGCACAAATCCGGAGTGAAAAGGAAGTATTGGACCTGTCCGAAAATTTCGGTTTCGCCATCGATGGAGAAGCCATTCCATTCAGCTCAAATCTTGGGGCCGAAGCTGAGGACGCCATAACTCGACAACGAGTGGCTGGATCCTCTCAATCTCGACGCCAATTGAACCGCACTGAAGCGCTCTTGAAGGAGCTAGCGGCAGCAGCAGTTGTGGACCCCTCTATCGTGTCCCACTTGGCTGATATTCTTCCTATACCGAAGAAGAAAAAAAATTCGGGCCGGGTTTCGAACCCGAGACCTACTGGTTTACCAGCCAGTATGTTTACCACTAAGCCAGTTACCACTGGCGAGATAGATAATATTTCAAAATTTAATCTCTATAGCTCTGATGCTACCATCGACCATCCTCTTGACAAACCTAACCCTGTCAGAGGATATGATCGTATGGAACTCGATGAGGCTTACCATCCTCGTAATATCGACCCTCATTTGCCAACTAACCCTGGTAATCACGATTTTGGCAATCGCTACACCAGTACCTCGTTAGAGAGTTCCCGCTCTAATCCTGAGGATGAGGAAGTGAGAACCAGACATACTCGTCTCAGGCTATTACGCTCTGGTATGCAAGTCCTTGAGGACCGTCTATTGAATGACTCTGACCTTGACGATAGGAAAGCGGATAACATTCGCTATCTAATCGATAACAAGAGAAAGGAAATAGACACCATCTTGGCACTAGCAGCCCGTAGCACTGAGCATGAGCCTCGTGAACACTTAGAACCAAGCTTTATAAAGCAGCTAGGTAACGCGCAGGCTGAGGTCGATTTCTCTACTAATGAGAGTACAGTGGAGACACTGAAGGCCTTCGACCAACTTAAGGAGTCTGCCAGCCTTAGGGATAAGCAGATGATGAATGCCTTTATTCATTTCTGCGAGCCAGGTGAATGGCGAACTATCTTGAAGGCTCATGAGCCCAACTGGAAAGCCCTACCCTGGCACCAGTTGCGTGATAATATACTTAACACCTTTTTTTGAAGATGCACGTGACCGTGAACTTCTAGAGTCTCGCAAGTTCTTTGCGAACGATACCACTATTCGAGGTGCTCTAGCTCATATGACACATATGAATACTCGGATGGGTGGTCGTACCTATACTGGCGAATACTTTATTTAATTTGTCAGATGATGGAGACTCTGGGAGCTAACCTCTTTAAGAAAGTCAATGATGACATCATCGCCTATGGTGATTTGCGATCTATGCCTTGGTCTGTCTTTGAGAAGATAGTACACAAGCATACCAATTCCTCTACTAGAGTACTTAGTACCACGAGCTACACCCAGCCCACTAAGCGAAACGCAGTAGAGACTAATACTGCGCGTAGTACTAAGAAACCTCGCACTACTACTGGAGGGGGTACTGGCTCTACTTCTACCGAACCGAAAGGTGATAAGAAGGTGAGAGCGCCTTGCAAGAAGTGTGGTTACAACCTCACAAAACGTAATGGCAAGTGGAATGGTAGACACGACCCTGTTAAGTGTGCACCAGGCAAGCCAGATTTTGGACACTATATGAAAGAGTGTGCTACTTGCAAGGGTACTAACGGTTGGCACAAAGAGGATTGCAAGGACTTACCAGACGTCCAAGTTAAGCACTGACAGTACCATATGTGCGCACTAGAGCAAGATTATGAGAAAATGTTCAATAAAATCTATACCAAAGGAGATGAACGTATCTTTCAAACAGTTTTCGTGTAAATGGAGAAAAAGTTATGGCACTATTTGATCCAGGGGCTGAAGTCTCTGCTATCTCATGCCGAGTAGCCTACGCTACAGATATGGCTGTCCATAACGAAACAACTGATTTAATCTTGGGAAATGGCAAAGTTACTACTTGCGAACAAGCCATTGACTATGCACACATAATGCTGTCAGATAGAAGAGAAGTGAAGACTCACCTAATCGTTACTGACATGTCTCAGAAATACGATTTAATTATAGGTATGACTGATCTTCTCAGTTTAGGTATAACACTCACTGGTCTGCCTAATGGGCTAGACCCGAATAAAGATCAGTCAGATGATAATATGTTAAAGATACCTAAACCTCCGGAAGGTGAAGCAAAGGATATGATTCCGCACTTCACCGATATAATTATGGACTTAATTATACAAAACAGGAAGATTGCAATAACTGACTGGTGTATGTTTAAGTTCTCTAATGGGTACGTTAGACTTGACTTGACAAACGTCGACTTCTCTAAGTTAAAGTGTCCTTCACATAACTACGTGAGTTGGAGACACAAAGACGTTGTCAAAACCCAAATCGAAGATTGGTTAAAACAGGGTCTAATTGAAATCAATTATGATGCAACCCCAGTTAACTTAGCTCTCTTAGCGGTCGATCAATATAAATCTGATGGAACGTTTAGTAAAACAAGAGTAGTACTAGACCTGTCGCCAATCAACAAACTAATTCCGCAACATAGTTTTCCCCTTACCTAAGATAAGCGAGATACTACGCAAAATGGAGGTGCGACTATCTTTTCCAAGATAGACTTAAAAGCTGCATTCCATCAACTACAGATATATGAGCCTCATAGGAAATACTTTTCCTTTACTTGGCAAGGTAAGAAGTACCAGTTTAAAGGTGCACCTGAAGGCTTACACATGTTACCTTCTTTCTTCCAACAAGTTATGATGGAACTATTTGCGGACCTGTCGTATAACGTATCAGTCTATTTAGATGATATAGTTATCTTTACAAAGACAGCACATGAACACATGCTAAACTCGTTAAAGAAGTCTTAAAGCGACTTAATCATGCTAAACTTAAGATTAACGAAGACAAGTGTTCTTTTGCTAAAGATACTATACACTTACTTGGCTACAAAGTATCTGCAGCAGGGGTAGAAATTGATCCTGGCAAGAAACAGTTTCTGTTGGATTTATCAACACCAATTACTGGAAGAGATGTGAACTCTGTGTGTGGGTTTGTTAACTTCTTCTCGGATTCGGTACCGCATCTTTCTCATTACTTAAAGCCTTTCAGTCACCTACGGCTGCACAAAGGACCTTTGGGAAAGCTTTGGACTAAAAGAATGTGATGATGCATTTAAACTAGTCAAAAGTAAAGTAATGGACGCACCCATCATGCAGTACCCTGTGGATGGTGTCCCATTCCAAGTAGCAACCGACGCTTCAGATCGAGCGGTAGGTGGAGTGCTTTACCAAACGATAAATGGTAAACCGCGCTACATACAATTCTTTAGCAAGAGTTATAATAAGAGTCAACGGAATTACCCTACCGTTAAACAAGAGCTCCTTGCTATAGTTACTGCGCTAAGACAGTTTAAAGACTACCTTTATGGAAGTTACTTTACTGTCGCCTGTGATCAAAAGTCTTTAACATACTTAAAAGATATGAACCCTGATTCACAGTTGGTGAGCCGCTGGCATGACATTATTGCCAAGTTCGCCTTTAATATAACACACATTCCAGGAATACATAACCATCTTCCTGACATGCTCTCTCGACTTGTGCCCGACTACCAGAAAACAGTCAAAGAGTTATTAGCAACCGATTGGATGCTAAATAAGAAATGGTTTAACCTCGCTCAATCACGATGGGGTCCATTTACTGTTGATATGTTTGCCGCAGAACATAACAAACAGGTTTCTGAATATAGGTCGTTGACTCATCCTAAAGGTGATGCATTTCAGCTTGACTTATCAAAGCATAATGCGTGGGCTAACCCACCTTGTCAACTTATCGCACAGTTGTTAAATTATGTTAATATTACTAAATCTACCATTACGCTGTGTTGTCCTTACGTAACTCCGACCCATGGATACGTGATTTAATTAATATGATTCAAGACGAACCTATTTATGTCGACCGTGAAACCGACACGTTCTTGTATCAGGGATCCTATTCTATTAAGAAGACGCCTTGGAAACACACCATTGTTTGTCGCATCGGTCCTGCAGGTACCACTAAGTGGAAACCCTCAACCGAATTCTTAGCTAAACTAGAGGAGTCTAAAGAGTTTGAACAAAAGCTCAAGACTCGTACAACACATGCACCCAACAAGATTGTAGTCGAGGTAATGCCGATTGAAACGGCATTAGATCGTAAAAAACATGGAACTAGCTAAGGCCATGGATCAAAGACTCAAAACTCTAAGAGAACCTGAAGCTCGCACTCAACTACTTAAAGCGCTGCTTAAAGAACAGCCAGGAGTGGCGAAACAACTGAAGAAGATACTTCAACAATCCAATGTTGTCAATTATGTATCTCAGGACTCTACCCCTCCTGATACTGAGGTTGCCCTTTCCAACAGGACTATGGTTCATCCAGCCAGCGTTACGCAGAATCTGACTGACTTAGAGGAGCTCGAAAGTAGAGTTAAAATTATACATAATTTAACGCATCGAGCATATGAGCATACTTATAAAATGGCTATTCGTGCAGGGCTTGATCACCCGGCGCTGAAAGAAACCATACGTGAAGTATACCGACGCTGTACTGATTGTGAAAAGAACCAGATCAAGCGATACGGTTGGGCACCCCAAAAGTGTGACAGAAGACCAACCGATGCGCCGAGTCATAGTCGATTTGGTTAAACTCCCGCGATCCAAGCATACTGGCGATGTATATATCTGTCATTTCTTATGTGTGGCTTCGGGCTATAACTTGCTTTATGCAATACCGAACAAACGTCCACAAACAGTGGCAGAATTATGCTATCACGTCTTTAATGACTTCGGTTTCCCCGAGTACTATGTTCTGATAACGGTAGTGAGTTTTGTACCGACGTAATGGAGGCACTTATACTCGTATCAGGCATGACCCATAGGCGTGGTGTTCCTTACAAACCTCAAACGCAGGGTGCAAATGAGACACGTCATAGAGAACTTAAGAAACTCTTGCGTACCGCACTAGACGACGTTGAGGATATGTGGCCTTATCATTTGAAATGGGTTCAGACTCAAATGAATAACTGCATGAATCCTCAAACTGGAACACTCCCGTTTCACTATTTCTTTGGCCGCTATAGTGAATTACAAGCAACGTTTGATAAAACTGCGCCCGAGAAACACGCTACCCCGTGGCTTCAAAAGATCGAGCATATGCAGAACGTTGTTTACCCCTGTTTACTGAGCACAAGAATCGCGTCCTACTTAAAGCGTATGACCGATGGAATAACACTAAGAACATTGTTCAGTTCAAAGTCGGCGATTACGTTAACATTATAAATCGAAACGCCAACGTTACCGAACTCTCTTCTAAGACGATAGGACCTTTTGTTATTTCCTACCATGATGAGAAGAGTGATACTTACGAAGTGAATAACATTGATGGTACTAGCGCAACCAATCTAGGCACTCACCGTATCCCTACCTCCGAACTCTCATTCGCTCGCTCATTTGATTCTGATGTACCAGTTATGGAGTCACAAGTCAAAGATATAATTGACAAAACATCCGAAGACGGTTACACTTACTACAAGACCCGTTTCATGGATGGGACAGTAGCTTGGCTAACCTCCGATGCATTTCGTGAATCTCGCGACTTTCTTCGTATCTTTAATAAGAAATGGAATAAGCGTTTACATAAGAACACACGAGATAAACGAAAAGGGTTTCCTCAGGTGACTACAAACCCTGACGGATCTGAAATTCCCTATTTGCCACCTACTTCCTACGTGACTAAACTTTCTGATCTGCTTACCAACAGTGCAGAAAATTGTTCAAACTTACTTACTAATGAAGAACAGCCTTTGGCTAATACCTTACCAAATAATAAACGTAAGGCGCCTACATCGGAAATGGTTACTGGACCAAATACTAAACGACATAGAGTACAACATGAGTCTTGAACTCGTACATATAGGCACATACTTACTCGATAAGTCATGACCGAAACCGTTTTTACTTTGGTTTTCGCTTTACCAACTAGATCGTATCTTAACGTACGTTCGTAGTTCTAAAAGCTACTGGGGGGCTATGTAGAAATACGGCCTCCGGTCAGTCTAAAATATCAAGATCAATTGAGATAATACATTGGTTTTATTTGTATTTTAAATAATTAGTACAAGCTCTTTTTCCAATATTTCCAAAGTGTTCTAAATTCACTTTGATGGCTCCAATAGCCTGAGTATTTGGTATGACTCATCTACTTGGACCTATTTGAGACATTAGTAGATGTAGGATATTATAAACTAAATTTTATAATCTCCGAACTACTACTTATTGATTTTGGTCCTCCCGCCAATCTCCAAAATCCAATAAGTCTCTTTTTTTTTTTTTAACTTTTCTTCAGATGGAACTTTATTTATATCAGCTAATGTATTAACGTGACTTACGTTATTATGTCTATTTACAAATTAGGCAAGTGGTCATGAACATTTAGTACTTCTAGTGAAAATTATTCAATAAAGAACAGCTAGAGGTACACCCTGTGTGATCGAGGATATTTAGGCTCTTAACAAGAGGCAGTCCCGATCATTCTTACACAAGCTACCACTGCTAAATCCTAACTGACTAAATTGTATTTTAGTTTAATATAGTTTGAAACCTAGTAATTTCCATCGAAGTTTACAAAGGTTAAATTGTGAAAATGATATGCGAACACACTCAAATCACTAGAACTTCCAGATAAATCAGGTCAACGGAGAGGATCAACAGTATGCACAGAAGGTGTGGTTGACGGCAGCTTAGTTTAGGAGTGCAATAACGAGCAATCGTTCTTAGATCGAGAAGCATATTCCAACAACCGCAACAGCACATGACAAGGACATCACGGGTAAGAAGAGTAAAAGAGGAGCGATGAGGGAAGTTCCCAACAGGGTCCTGCGAATAGGCCGTCATTAGGCCGGAGCAAGAGCTGGCGAGGAGTAGAACAAGAAGTGGCTCCGACTAATGAGGCACTCAACCATATGTTATTGTGGGATGAAGAGTAAGACAACCAAAATCCAACCGGACACAACTTACTCTCACGCCGAGCAAACCTCCCCCCACACACACACACCTACTCCTACAGAGTAACAGGTATCACAATACAACTCGAGCTTGTCGAAGCCCTCTCTTGGCCACCTCTTCCCGAATTTGGCCATACGCGTCCTACTGCGTCCGACCCCACACAAACGGCATATCCTACTTGCTAAGATTCGAGATAGGGGCCATGACCCGGGAGCAGTTAAATATATACTGTTGTCCAGTACCCTATCTATGGTACCAGGAAGCCAGGATGTCTTTTTTCATGGGTGGCGGCATATACGAAGAATGAACCCTGTATGATTTTCTCTGATGTAGGATTAATTCTCATCGACCACACACCCCAACGCAAAAACTGGTCAATCCGAAAAGCAAAGCAACACTTCTTCATGTTCAACTGTGCATTGTGTTTGATATACGCCGCGATCAACACCTCAATGTTCTTCTAGTGCTCACGCACACTATTGTGGCCCACACTTATGTCGCCAATATACGTTTTGAGACCGTCCACACTCTGGAAAGCATACTTCATTCTCGCTTGCATAATCCACGACGCCGGCTTAATGCTAAACATAATATTTACAAAGATCGCTTTCCTCACGGCGTCCAGAACACCAGCATGTACTGAGACCCCTCGGCCACCTTCTCTTGACGAAAACCTTGGCCAAGGTCCACCATCGTTCGGTAATTCTTGCACCACACTGCAGACAAGAAATTCTACTCTGTCGGAATTGTGTATTCCTCGCACTCCAGCGTACCTTTAGGCTTCATATAATTGAGGGGCATAGCACTGTACCTCTTGGCCTCAGCCTCTGAGATTTTACGAGTGACAGCCCCGTGACCCAATCGTTCATATTCATACCCAACACCGACTTAAAAGTCGGATATGTATTAGGGTATACGCTGTAAGATGGTTGAGCCGCATCCTTCAAGTGGAACTCCACACCATTCTTAAATCGAATATCAGTGTACACCATGAACTTTCATGCCGCTACATTGTACGCAACGGAATGAATGGCAGTAATCATGTCGTCTAACTCTTTCTTTGGCAGCCCACACTTATTGTGAAGCTTCCTCAACTGCGACTGAACAAAATCCAGGTAGGCCTTCGGATCCACCCTTTCTAACCCCTAAATCCCAATTCAAGCGCAAGTCGTGCGGAACCATTTCCGCAATCTTGTGCCGTTTCTGGCTCACTTCCTTTCGTCTTGCCCTTGATCGCTTTCCCCGCGGGTCTGATACTGACGTCAGGAAGTCTATTACTTCTGCCTGCGGTACAACAGCCTGGAAGTCATGTTTCGTCCACATAAGAGCAAAATTATCCTTCCACATAGACTGGAAACCCAACAGGACGTCCGTATCTAAGGGGAAGGGAGTCCACAACCAGCAAGTCCATAGGGCGTTCAATCGTATCACCACCCCATGTGTCCAGAATAGCCTGAGATCCTACCACCCCAGATGGGCGTACAAGCCCCAACTCCGCAACACCTTTGCACGGCAAGCCCAGGTAGTGAACAGTCTCCAATCTTTGCTGCTCTGCAAAGGACTGAGCAACTATACTCGGGATCGCACCCGTGTAGACATAAACATCTATGTCCTCTGTTCATAGGACCCCTTTGAACCACACTGCCGGCCTGGCCTTCACGTGTACTGTCCCGACAGCCCCAGCCAGTAATTTCTGTTTTTAGGACAACCCTTTTTAAAGTGACCGCGCTGTCCACATCCATGGCAACGAACCAGCTTATGATACGCCACTCTGACCTCCAGGATATCTTCATCCTCTAATAAGTCCAGCCCCGGCTCTTCCGATGTTCTTCGCACGCGCTTTTTCTTCCTTGCCTTTCTGACTCTTTTTGTATTTAAGGGCAGTCTTGTCTCTCGACTGCTTCTTTTTCCACTGGATTAATGTACGTATATCTTGTTTATCTCCCGCCAACTGGGAACACGTATCGTTAATCGCTGCAAACGCTTCGCCCATCTAATAACGGCTACCCGCAGGAACCGCCGGTGCCACTGCAACAGGTACTGGAAGCTTCTCCATCTCTATGTTTCCGTTTCTTCAAGGTCACCATCATTTCGGACAATCCTTTCAGGCAGTACACCTGACGTACGCTGTCGCCAAGAACTTTATTATTGACAAACAATCGAGCTAGGAACAAACCCATACCATCATGTATTGCTGCCATCGTCGCCGTCACAGCTTTGCCGAACATCGATTCTATCGACGTCAGCCATAAAAAGCGTGCAGTGTGTGGGCTTTGGAAGCACTCCTACATTGTCATCGTTCATGTATAATCCAATTATGCGCAAACAAGCAGGGGACTCTATGACATACACTGATTTAGAACCGGATACCAACATTACGCCTGTAACCCATTTCGATCCCATGCAAATTGGCGGAAGATTTTATACCTTCACAGCAGCCACTCCCAAATGATAACCATCCATTGTTAACTGAATATATGGGTATGGAAATGGATAGCAAGCGAGCTAGGAACAAATCCATACTATCATGGATTGCTGCCATCGTCTTTCGATCCCATGCAAATCGACGAAGATTTCATACCTTCACGGCCACCACTTCCTCATGATACATTGTTAACGGAATATATGGGTGTAGAAATGGAAAACCAAGAATCAATGCTGGACAATCAGTCAACACAATTAAAACAAGCCACAGAATTAAACCAACCTCTGAACTCGAGTCCCGTATTACAATTTTTCATGGAATTAACCAGTACTTTGACAAAGAACCAGCTTGCATTTCTTGTCATTTTTATGAAACACGAAAAACTGAGCCTTTTGTATGTCTAACCACATTACATGGTATTGCTCGTCGTACACAGGACCATAACATGGCTTTACATGTGCAAAAGGTAAATCAGGCAAAACACTTTGCCCTATGAACATGCGAGAGTCTATAGAACATACTACAGACTTTATGGCAATACATATTGACGATAAAATGATTGATACTAGATGTACTTATAGTCAACATGCTGAACAATATCCGGATTCCAGAATAGCGTTGTCTATGACAACGTCATCAATCTAAAACGTGGGAGATATTAAATGTATTAAACTAGAACTCGCACACGAAACAGAACTTAATATGGCCATCATAGATTTCATTGTCTCTGTCATAAATGCCTTGCGTTGTAATCAAGCTTGGTGTTTTATGGGGTTGAATGGATACATACTATTACTCCTCAACATGTGATATAAAATACACGATCTTCTTGAAATGTGTTGAAAGTGGTAAGTCAAGCATGAGATCACGTACAAAGACACCCCACACAGCATACTGAAAATATAACCGATCCTCAAACAAAGATTTTACTGCAAAGGATAATCACTCAATTGAACGGCATGGATT
This sequence comes from Sphaeroforma sirkka, assembly GCA_001586965.3. Classification (NCBI taxonomy): domain Eukaryota; class Ichthyosporea; order Ichthyophonida; genus Sphaeroforma; species Sphaeroforma sirkka. The sequence goes on along the minus strand of LUCW03001353.1, from coordinate 34,597 downwards.
GCATCTCAGCCCAGGAGGCTATAACATTATTTATTTCAATTTGGATAAAGTTTTATTTCTACATGTACATCAGGCTTCATATTCGTTGAAGTGGTTCTGGGAAAACTGAAGGAACGTTGAGATTGTCGAACTGCCGCGAGAAGCTCAGCGCGAGTGATGCAGCAATGAAAGACACACGGTGCGTTTGTTCGCGGCGACGGATACAGAATACCTCTACCATCGGGTGAGAAATAAAACTTGTGTGCCATTGCGTGGAATAAAGCTGGCCCACACTTGTAGTGTTAATATGGGCTGAGTCGGGTTGAGATATTTTGAACATGATACCAACGGGGGTGAGGATGTCATTCGCAATCCTATTTCCGAATGAAGTTGTGGGCTGTCTGATACCACACCACACAACTGATGTATTTGGAATTTGGAATATCCTGGCTAGCCATAGCGGGAAGTGTCATAGGTGGTACAAGAAGTCTCGAAAATTTGATCTGTGCTGAAATCTGGAAATAGCACTTCAGTAAAGTGATGAGACGGGGTATGGGAAACATCAATTACTGAATCGGGATGAATTGGCGCCTGTTGTTCATGAAGAAGGAAGCTCCTGAGATGTTCGTGGAGAGTCCATATGCCGTGGTAATCATGCCGATCCTATAGTTGTTGTAGTAAGCCCGATTCAATCGGGGGTAGATTAGGGTCCACCAGAATACGCCTTATCAGAGAACTGATACAAGCAAAGTGGCTGGACGTAGAAGTGTTATCTCCTGGCACATAGGATAGAGGCATCCACCAGTACGATAGTCAAGCAACTTTAACAGGAACGTGATGGTTGCTTGAATGGTACAAAGGCGGATTGGTATGTGTTCGCGGCAATTGGTAAAGCTATCATGGGAAGGCTTCTCCCGGTCCGTGATGGGAAGTTCTCCCCTTATAAGTCGATAGTAGTATTGGCGGCGGGCCTTGCCTGCTATCTCCTTGGTTGTGAGACATTGTGTGTTATTCTGTCGAATCTGCTCGCAGAGCTTACGGAGTTCTTTGTGTTGAGGTGTGCACCCGCCCTTTGATTCTAGATAACGGAAATTTGTCTGGAGGTCTGTTACGTATCCAAGCGGGTCTCGTAAGTGGGGCGAGTGGGTTTATACTGTTGATTGAGTCAAGATGTAGTCCCAGGCAGCCACCAAGGTACTCCGCATATTGTCGTGCTGTAAGTAAGCAGCAAAAGCGAAGAAGACATACGCGCTGGTATGGGAGTTTTGGGAATATAGTGCCGGTTATGATGTTGCTACTTGAATTAATGCTGAGTTGTACCGCTCGTACAACGGCTTTAACGCGGCATGTCAAATAGGTGGAGCCCATGCAATGATGTTCAGACCATAGGTGGCCGTCGAAAGAATGAAAGTCTTGAATATTTCAGCCGATTTCGCGGATGGCGCCAGCTAAATCTGTGAAACCCATATGCCTGGAAGGACACCATAGCCTGGAGTAATGTTGCCACGAGATGGTCCATGTGTTTTACAAAGTCGATACCCGGTAAGCCCTGAAACAGTTGGAATCCCAAGTGTTTGGAAGGCTGTGGACAGATGTCAGAGAGTTCCGCCGCCATAGGCATGGGAGAGATAAGTAGGCGTCTGTTGAGAGTGTTCGCATTTGGGGATCCTACTAGTGTTGGCGTGATGAGATGTCCTTTGATACGGAGAAGCGGTACCTCGTGCAGCATACTCGACGATCTCTTTGGAGGCTTAAGCATCCCTTGTTCTAGACCGGATTGTCGACCCCAATCATCGATAGCGTTCAGGAAGGGTTGCAACTGAACAGACTGAGGAGCCTGGATGTGCGTGTCATCTACAATGAAGACATAGGAGCCGAGGAGTTTCGACCAAAATTGCGCAAGCGCAATAGCCAGGGATGTAGTAAAAGTCCCCTTAAACCACTATCAGTGTGGAGTTAGAATTAGTTTACAATTAATTCACACGAGGTGAATTATTTGTAGACCACGTAGACTATCAAATATAGGAATAAATACACCGCACTGAGCCTCGGGGAGACACAGTAGGTTTAGTATCGTATTTTGATGTGTTTACTACATTTTTACGACTAGTTACTTTAGGTGTATTATTCGATTTTATCTCGAGCATAATAGTGGACGGAGAAGTTCATTTTATTGACAAATTACAGGAGTTTATCTCCCTCAAAACCGGATAGCTGAAAGGAGCTTGCAAATTACGACAGGAGCAAAGAACTATGACCAAATCTTGAATCCACTTCTGCACCTGTCTATCTACCCATGGTATTCATTTGTCTGCTACAAAGTTCCTTACTGCCTTCCGCATCCTTGCAGCTTGATCTGGTGTCACTGGCAATCTAACTTCGCCTCCTTCCAGTCTGCACCTGTCCTTTTCTCGAATACCGTCATTGTCCCTCAGTTCCTTGTCTAGTTCCAGGCGAACACCGGTTTCCTCGGTCAAATCTGGTGGTCGTCTCAACGGTATTGGTTCCAATAGTTTGTCTAGCTCCGTTGGATCTATGGGTGAGAATGGCGATTGAAGGCCTCCCACGTATAGCCCTAAGCCAGGCATAAGATCCTGGCCTACGATCGCGTCGATAGCCGGTGGTAGATTCATTAGCTCGAAAGACTGTTCTGTGAGCTCTAGACCATATCGTACTGGAGTTTGTACGGTTGAGCCTATTCGCCGTGTACGAAGACTACGATCAGCTAGGTATATATAGGATCCCTCCGGAGCCGACTTAATTTGCAATCCCCAATCGTGTGCGGATGTCGAATCAATGCAACTTCTGTTTGCCCCAGAATCCACTAACGCCCTGCATGTCTTACCGTTAATCAGGATGGATATGAATACTCGATTGTCCATCGAAGGTAATGGATCTTTAATCGATAGTATCACAGGTGTGCTAGACGGGAAAACTAAAGTTGCATCTACATCCGACACCCTTACGTCCTATTCCTGATCGCTGCCTATGGCTTCCCACGTTGCATCGTCTTCCAACTCACCCTGTTCGATTTCGTCTGGGTGTGCCGGTATGGAAGCAATGTGTGTGTCTGTAGGCGTGATCTTCTCCTGCTCCGTTTGCTGGTCGTCCGAGTCTATCAGAGCCGTAATGGTGTTGACCGCGGGCAAACTCTTATTGAAGAATACGCCTTACTTGAATCCTCGGCCCGAGTTGGATGTGAATCCAACCCGTTTGTTTGACTGGTAGTGTTTGCTGGAAGATATATGCCTGAAACTGGGTGGGGCACCCGCTCTGCACGCGTAACACGTGGTGGTCGTAGACGTGCTTGTGCGTTGTGTGCTGCCTCCTTCTGTATTCGTATTCGTATTCAAAATACGATCTCGTTGTTGGGCTGGAAGCTGTCTACGCCGATCCCCCACATTCATCTGTGTCCGTACCCGTTGTCTGAGGATGGCATCGGTTTCTTGTATGTCTGGATTTAAAATGCGGAGAATGTCTTCAGTCTCCAGCTGGCCCCAACCTATGTGGTGTTGTAGCGTGCGTTCATACGTCATATTACCTGTCAGGTCCTCGAGGGCCTGTATGAGGCAGTGATTAAGCAACCGCTTAGGAAAGTCCTTGCCCTTATCTGCTCGCTCCCAGGCTCTCTTGTGAACTTCCGCAATCTTGTTCAAATGTTCCCTGACTGACTCTACACCCTTGGTGCGGGGATTACCCTTCGCTAACTTCTTAAAGGTAGGGTCTACGGTGGCCTTGCTCTCATGTTGACAGATTTGGTCTATGACCTGTTCCGCCGGATATACCCTCAGCTGATTATGATTGTCACGGAGATAGTCAATTGTGGCCTTTGCTGCCTTAAAATGTATGAGTACCTTATAGAACCAACGTACCATCCACGACTCATCTAGTCCTGAGACATGGGTGTTCTTCAGTGCCTCTTCTAGCGCCCCTCGTGTGTCTCTATCGGCTGTGCTGCTTAATTGATAACGGTCTAAAGGCCAATCGGGCCATGTCCGTGGCTCCGGAACTCTGTTCTTCCTGATAGCTTCTAATTGAGTATCCAACGCTCCTTTCAGTGTATCGATCGTGGACGTTAGTAATGTACATCTTGGGACATCGTAGTTTCCCTGTGCTCGACGAAGTTCATCCACAAAGAATGATATCTTCCCTTCGAGGCGTTGACACATGGCTTGGCGATGCTCGTTCCATTGCGCTGGCGTCATGATCGGCTCTCTCGCCTGTTCGTCTTTGTGTGTTTTCTGCTGCCATGAACATTACTGTCGTGACATCAATATTACCGTCGTCGACGTCACTAGACTTGCGCATATCCTGCATCGATCGCCTTGCGCATATCGTATCGATCGCGCGAAGTCTCGGTGCTCCGCTGAGTTCCCATCGTCTACGTAGTTGTTCTCGTTCGGCTTCCCTACGATAATCCCCATGTGGGTCGCTCAAATATTGCTCTAGCTGTCGGCCCCTGATTTCGTCAGATCTTTGCTGACGAGTGCCCGTGGCCCACCTTGACATATTGCTATGCCGTTGGACTGGTCGCTCATCCCCGTTGCCTGCGAGAGAATCCTGACTTGCACTGGTGAAACTCCCCGATCGAGTTCGTTCTCGAGTGAAATCTCGTTCAGGTGCTCGGTGAAAAGACTGCCATGAATACGGTCTATCACCCGCTGAATGAATGCCCGAGGTACCTCGGACATTGGCTACCCTGTGTCGCTCAGCTGCTGGTTCAGCAGACTTTGAACGACTAGTATGCCTAATCACAAATTGCACCTCAATGTCTTCTGGATCTGCTCTCTCTCTTGCCGATAAGTGAGACCCGTGCCCCAACTGATGTTGCCTGTCTGCTGCCTGGCGAATGTCTTGATCTGTCTGTTCATATCGCGGTTGTTCATCTCTTCGACGCGATGCTACTGTCTGGCGCGAAGAAGCTGTGCCTCCTTGGTGGGTCTGCTCGAAATATGACAAGGATCTCTGGGTTGCTTTGCCGTCGCGACGAGTGCGTCGAGGGCTGCAGGGTGTGGACGCATAGGCATCTTGATGTTAAGACTTCGATGTATGGCTTTGTGTTGTTGATGAATAGTTGATTGAAGGAGTGTCGGCTATTATATAATAGTTGAACTCAGCTATTCGTGTTACACACTTTCTACTGCCGACCTCCTCTCGTGATACCAAAATAGCTAATTATCATTGAATCATGTTGATGTCTACGAGGTCTGCTTGCGGGTCCCCGAAAACTGGTTGCGCTCGAATACACCTTGTTCTTTAATGATTGCTAGTCATTTTGTTTGGTTTGGTTTTGTAAATGAGTACTCGGTTTGCTCTCCTTTGCTCTGCCTATAGGAGTAATTAAGAGTTGCTGATAGACTCGAAGCGTGTTCAATGATCAACCGCCTGTCGTGCTCTAGCGTTCTGAATGCTCCTTCAATCCAACCTTCGGACCACTGTACTCCAACAAAAATCAAACCCGAGGCCTGCAGCCAGGAAGTTCTGGTCAAGGTTCACAAGTATAACCTTGAAGCCCAAGGTAATTACATCGGTTTTGAAGTTAGAAAACCAAAAACAAATTCCCTATTCAAACCAACTTGAGTGTACTTGCACGATACCTGACAAGTGCTGTCTACTCTTGCAGGTACTATTTCTTCTGTTCCTTGCAAGAGTCCGCTGCATTTGACGATTCGCCTTATACGTCGGCGATAACGTTCTCGTTCTCATTAGTTTTCACCAACAATCATTCAACTGTACCATGCTACTTGCTGGTCCTACGGCTAATTCACTAACGTTGACTTCCTTCCTCTCTAGAATGAAAATTCAAGTATATATATATATATATATATATATATATATATATATATATATGTATGTATTATATATATATTGGAAATATATTCTAGCTTGTAACATAGGTAAACAAGTCTGCTAGTTCTGTATTGGTCGTGGGTTCGATACTCTACGTGATATATTTTTCTCTATGCTGTCGTGACCATCGAAGTTCGCGCATGCAACGATGGTCAAACATTCGACTCGGATATAGTTTCGAAAATCGATCTTCTAACCATGCCAGTCTTTTTGTCTAGCCAATTGATTACCAAAACTTGCTCCAGTAGTTGATATTTGTTGAAAATACGAGTTGAAATCGCATTCTTTCTGTCTCAGTTTCTCCCAAACTGTGCCTAGCTCCTCTTCTGCATTGCTACCTGTCTCACGCGCGCTTAATTCACTCGTTTTCATTCTACGTCGCCTGACACTGTCGATTCTACATTGCTACCTGCATTTCTTGATCACCTCTATCTACCCATTGTCGTCGCTGTACTCGCCCACACGTATAAAAATTTGCCATATCGACCTTCTCTACGCCAAATTACGTTCTTCTATACCCCTATCTGCGATACTGCATCCTGTTCGTGTTGTGCGGACTGACTAGGCCAGTCAAAACATTGTTCAAACGTCCTATGGGCTGCTAATTCGTCAGAGGGTTGATTGCCAACGACGGCCTGAAAAGTCGCATAGGAATTGAAGTATCTGGATTTTCGGACCGAAGATGGATTAAAAAAATCAGAAGAATAATGAATGGTTGTTGGGAAATGGTCGGATGACTAATTAATCTATAAAAATATAAAAATTTAAATGCTCATCAGATACATAAACTGGGCACTTGTTAATTGCTGCATATATTACTAATCACTCCAAAAAACAAAAAAAAATCTGCATAAAATATATATATATATATATTATATATATATATATATGTAAATCACGCAAGCGTATCAAACCGAGCAAAACGGATATATATATATATATATATATATATATATATATATATATATTTTTATATATATTATATTAAATAAAAGTAGTAGTATTCGACCGGATGGTCGGGTAACTGAAAAGAAGTAGAAAAAAAATGCTCATAAGCTAAATAAACTGGGCACCTGTTAATTTCTGCATATATTACTAATCACTCTAATTTGCTCTAGATTTATAATAATAATAAAAATCTGCATAATATATATATATATATATATGAAAATCACGCAAACGTATCAAACCGAGCAAAACGGAAGGTGGGGATTTCTTTTCACTTATCTGTGCTCGGAAGGCTTTGCTCCTGTCGTAATTTGCAAGCTCCTTTCAGCTATCCGGTTCTAAGGGAGATCAACTCCTGTAATTTGTCAATAAAATGAACTTCTCCGTCCACTATTGTCCTCGAGATAAAATCGAATAATACACCTAAAGTAACTAGTCGTAAAAATGTAGTAAACACATCAAACTGATAGTGGTTTAAGGGAACTGTTACTACAGTCGTACCTATAATTAAATCGTATTTCTGAGACATGTCAGTAACGATTAGGTGAGTCTTTACTTCTCTTCTATCTGACAACATTATTGTTACATAGTCAATGGCTTCTTCGCAAGTGGTAACTTTGCTATTTCCGAAGATAAAATTAGTTGTTTCGTTATGGATAGCCATATTTGTAGCGTAGGCTACTCGGCGTGAGATAGCAGAGACTTCAGCCCCTGGATCAAAGAGTGCTATAACTTTTTCTCCCTTTACATAAACGGTTTGAAATATACGTTCATCTCCTTTGGTATAGAATTTATTGAACTTTTTCTCATAGTCTTGCTCTAGTGGACACATATAGAACTGTCAGTGCCTAGCTTGGACGTCCGGCATGTCCTTGCAATCATCTTAGTGCCAACCATTAGTACCTTTGCAAGTAGTACACTCTTTCATATAGTGCCCAAAGTTTGGCTTACCTGGTGCACACTTAACAGAGTCGTGTTTACCATTCCACTTGCCATCACGTTTAGTGAGGTTGTAACCACACTTTTTGCAAGGTGCTCTCTCCTTCCTTTCACCCTTTGGTTCAGTAGAAGTAGAGACTTTACCACCTCCAGCAGTAGTGCGAGGTTTCTTAGTATTACGCGCAGTGTTATTCTCTGTCGCGGTACGTTTAGCGGGCTGGGTAAAGCTCGAGGTGCTAAGTACTCTAGTAGATGAGTTGGTATGCTTTTGAACTATCTTCTCAAAGACATACCAAGGCATAGATCGCAAATCACCATAGGCGATAATATCATCATTGACCTTCTTCAAAAGGCTAGCCCCCAGAGTCTCTATCATCTGACAAATTAATAAATATTCGCCAGTATAGGTACGACCTCCCATCCGAGTGTTCATATGTGTCATATGAGCTAGAGCACCTCGAATAGTAGTATCGTTCGCAAAGGTCTTGCGAGACTCTAGAAGTTCACGGTCACGTGCATCTTCAAAGAACGCGTTAAGTATATTCTCATGCAACTGGCGCCAAGGTAGGGCTTTCCAGTTGGTCTCTCGAGATAGTTTTCCATTCCTCTGACTCACAGAAATGGATAAAGGCATTCATCATCTGCTTATCCTTAAGGCTGGCAGACTCCTTAAGTTGGTCAAAGGCCTTCAGTGTCTCCACTGTTCTCTCATTAGTAGTAGAGAAATCAACCTCAACCTTCGCGCTACCTAGCTGCTTTATAAAGCTTGGTTCGAAGCGTTCACGAGGTTCACGCTCAGTGCTACGGCTGCTAGTGCCAAGATGGAGTCTATCTCCTTTCTCTTGTTATCGATTAGATAGCGAATGTTATCCGCTTTCTTATCGTCAAGGCCAGAGTCATTCAATAGACGGTCCTCAAGGACTTGCATACCAGAGTGTAAAAGTGTGGTAAAAGTCCCCTTAAACCACTATCAGTGTGGAGTTAGAATTAATTTACAATTAATTCACACGAGGTGAATTATTCGTAGACCACGTAGACAATCAAATATAAGAATAAATACACCGCACTGAGCCTCAGGAGACTCAGTAGGTTTTAGTATCGTATTTTGATGTGTTTACTACATTTTACGACTAGTTACTTTAGGTGTATTATTCGATTTTATCTCGAGGATAATAGTGGACGGAGAGGTTCATTTTATTGACGAATTACAGGAGTTGATCTCCCTCAGAACCGGGTAGCTGAAAGGAGCTTGTAAAGTACGACAGGAGCAAAGTCTTCCGAGCACAGGGGAGTTGATCTCCCTCAGAACCGGATAGCCGAAAGGAGCTTGCAAACTACGACAGGAGCAAAGTAGTCTTCCGAGCACAGATAAGTGAAAAGAAATCCCCACCTTCCGTTTTGCTCGGTTTGATACGTTTGCGTGATTTTCATATATATATATATATACATCATGCAGATTTTATTATTATTATAAATCTAGAGCAAATTGGAGTGAATAGTAATATATGCAGAAATTAACAGGTGCCCATTTTATTTAGCTGATGAGCATTTTATTTCTTCTTCTTTTTTCTATAAATATATATATATATATATATATATATATATATATATATAGTTATCCGACCATCCGGTCGAATGCTACTAATTTTATTTAATATATATATATATATATATATATATATATAATATATATATATCCGTTTTGCTCGGTTTGATACACTTGCGTGATTTATATATATATATATATATATTTTTTTATGCATATTTTTAAAATTATTTTAAATCTAGAGCAAATTGGAGTGATTAGTAATATATGCAATTTTTTAGCATTTTTTATTTCTAAATTTTTATAGATTAATTAGTCATCCGACCATTTCCCAACAACCACCATTCATTCTTCTTTTTTTGATTTTTTTCAATCCATCTTCGGTCCGAAAATCCAGATACTTCAATTCCAATGCGACTTTTCAGGCCGTCGTTGACAATCAAGGCCTCCCTCTGACTAATTAGCAGTCATAGGACGTTTGAACAATGTTTTGACTGGCCTAGTCAATCCACACAACACGAACATGATGCAGTATCGCAGTTAGGGGTATAGAAGAACGTAATTTGGCGTAGAGAAGGTCGATATGGCAGATTTTCATAGGTGTGGGCAAGTACAGCGACGACAAAGGGCAGATAGAGGTGATCAAGAAAAGCAGGTAGCAATGTAGAATCGACAGTGTCAGGCGACGTAGAATAGAAACGTGTGAATTAAGCGCGCGAGAGACAGGTAGCAATACAGAAGAGGAGCTAGGCACAGTTTGGGAGAAACTGAGACAGAAAAATGCGATTTCAACTCGTATTTTCAACAAATATCAACTACGGGAGCAAGTTTTGGTAATCAATTGGCTAGACGAAAAGACTGGCATGGTTAGAAGATCGATTTTTCGAAAATATCTCGGAGTCGAATGTTCGCCATCGTTGCATGCGCGAACTTCGATGGTCACGAAAGCATAGGAAAAAAATATATCACGGGGGGTATCGAACCCACGACCAACACACAACTAGAAGACATATTTACCGATGTTACAAGACAGAATACATTTTCGTATATATATATACATATATACATATATATACTTAAATTTCCATTCTAGAGAGAAAGGAAGTCAACGTAAGTGAATCAGCCGTAGGACCAACATAGCCTGGTACGGTTGTATGATTGTTGGTGAAAACTAAGGAGAACGTTATCACCGACGTATAAGGCGAATCGTCAAGATGCAGCGGACTCTTGCAAGGTACAGAAGAAATAGTACATGCAAAAAGTAGACAGTACTTATCAGGCATCGTGCAAGTACACTCAAGTTGGTTTGAATAAGGAATTTGTTTTTGGTTTTCCAACTTCATAACCGATGTAACTACCTTGGGCTTCAAGGTTATTCTTGGGAACCTTGACCTGAACTTCCTGGCTGCAGGCCTCGGATTTGATTGATGTTGGAGTACAGTGGTCCGAAGGTTGGATTAAAGGAGAAGTTCATTTTATTCCCCGTATCAACGACATCATTGGTAACATCAAAGGTAAGAGATATTACACGACATTGGATCTAACCGCAGCGTACCATCGACTCCCAATTCACCCTGATTCTCAGTATCTATTCAGTTTCACACATGGCAAAAGCCAGTATTCCTTTACATCAGCGCCATTTGGACTACACACACTGACGCAGCAGTTTCAGCGTACACTGAGTGTGATATTGCAAGGACTTCCGGCACACCACTACCTGGACGACATCGTAATAGCAACAGATGACTACGAACACGTACGAGTAGTGAAAGAGGTCATTCGGCGGCTGACGTACCACAGTTTCAAGCTAAACCCTTCAAAATGTCATTTTGCAGTCAAAGAAGTCATGATCCTAGGGAAGCGAGTATCGAAAACAACTACGTAGACGATGGGAACTCAGCCGACAGCACCGAGACTTCGCGCGATCGATACAGGATATGCGCAAGGCTAGTTACGTTGACGACGGTAAGCGCAAGTCTAGTGAGGTCGACGACGGTAATGTTCATGGCAGCAGAAAACGACCGCACAAAGACGAACAGGCGAGAGAGCCGATCATGACACCAGCGCAGTGGAACGAGCATCGCCGAGCCATGTGTCAACGCCTCGAAGGGAAGATATCTTTCTTTGTGGATGAACTTTGTCGAGCACAGGGAAACTACGATGTCCCAAGATGTACATTACTAACGTCCACGATCGATACACTGAAAGGAGCGTTGAATACTCAATTGGAAGCTATCAGGAAGAACAGAGCTCCGGAGCCACGGACATGGCCCGATTGGCCTTTAGACCGTTATCAATTAAGCAGCACAGCCGATAGAGACACACGAGGGGCGCTAGAAGAGGCACTGAAGAACGCCCATGTCTCAGGACTAGATGAGTCGTGGATGGTACGTTGGTTCTATAAGGTACTCATACATTTTAAGGCAGCAAAGGCCACAATTGACTATCTCCGTGACAACCATAATGAGCTGAGGGTATATCCGGCGGAACAGGTCATAGACCAAATCTGTCAACATGAGAGCAAGGCCACCGTAGACCCTACCTTTAAGAAGTTGGCGAAGGGTAATCCCCGCACCAAGGGTGTAGAGTCAGCCAGGGAACATTTGAACAAGATTGTGGAAGTTCACAAGAGAGCCTGGGAGCGAGCAGATAAGGGCAAGGACTTTCCTAAGCGGTTGCTTAATCACTGCCTCATACAGGCCCTCGAGGACCTGACAGGTAATATGACGTATGAACGCACGCTACAACACCACATAGGTTGGGACCACCTGGAGACTGAAGACCTTCTCCGCATTTTAAATCCAGACATACAAGAAACCGATGCCATCCTCAGACAACGGGTACGGACACAGATGAATGTGGGGATAGGCGTAGACAGTTTCCAGCCCAACAACGAGATCGTAATTTGAATACGAATACAGGAGGAGGCAGCACACAACGCACAAGCACGTCTACGACCACCACGTGTTACGCGTGCAGAGCGGGTGCCCCACCCAGTTTCAGGCATATATCATCCTGCAAGCACTACCAGTCGAACAAAAGGGTTGGATTCACATCCAGCTCGGGCCGAGGATTTAAGCAAGGCGTATCCTTCGATAAGAGTTTGCCCGCGGTCAACACCATTACGGCTCTAACAGACTCGGACGACCAGCAAACGGAGCAGGAGGAGACCACGCCTACAGACACACACATTGCTTCCATACTGGCACACCCAGACGAAATCGAACAGGGTGAGTTAGAAGAGGATGCAACGTGGGAAACCATAGGCAGCGATCAGGAATAGGACGTAAGGGTGTCGGATGTAGATGCAACTTTAGTTTTCCCGTCTAGCACACCTGTGATACTATCGATCAAAGATCCATTACTTTCAATGGACAATCGAGTATTCATATCCATCCTGATTAACGGTAAGACATGCAGGGCGTTAGTGGATTCTGGGGCAAACAGAAGTTGCATTGATTCGACATCCGCACACGATTGGGGATTGCAAATTAAGTCGGCTCCGGAGGGATCCTATATATACCTAGCTGATCGTAGTCTTCGTACACGGCGAATAGGCTCAACCGTACAAACTCCAGTACGATATGGTCTAGAGCTCACAGAACAGTCTTTCGAGCTAATGAATCTACCACCGGCTATCGACGCGATCGTAGGCCAGGATCTTATGCCTGGCTTAGGGCTATACGTGGGAGGCCTTCAATCGCCATTCTCACCCATAGATCCAACGGAGCTAGACAAACTATTGGAACCAATACCGTTGAGACGACCACCAGATTTGACCGAGGAAACCGGTGTTCGCCTGGAACTAGACAAGAAACTGAGGGACAATGACGGTATTCGAGAAAAGGACAGGTGCAGACTGGAAGGAGGCGAAGTTAGATTGCCAGTGACACCAGATCAAGCTGCAAGGATGCGGAAGGCAGTAAGGAACTTTGTAGCAGACAAATGGATACCATGGGTAGATAGACAGGTGCAGAAGTGGATTCAAGATTTGGTCATAGTTCAAAGGGATACAGCCACTTCCGTCAACTTACCCTTGCTCGCCGTGCCAGAGTATACTCAATCTGGAGAACTGAAGAAAGTGCGAGTGTGTTTGGACCTCAGAGCGGTGAATGCATTAATACCGGCGGATCAGTTCATTATTCCCCGTATCAACGACATCATTGGTAACATCAAAGGGAAGAGATATTACACGACATTGGATCTAACCGCAGCGTACCATCGACTCCCAATTCACCCTGATTCTCAGTATCTATTCAGTTTCACACATGGCAAAAGCCAGTATTCCTTTACATCAGCGCCATTTGGACTACACATACTGACGCAGCAGTTTCAGCGTACACTGAGTGTGATATTGCAAGGACTTCCGGCACACCACTACCTGGACGACATCGTAATAGCAACAGATGACTACGAGGAACACGTACGAGTAGTGAAAGAGGTCATTCGGCGGCTGACGTACCACAGTTTCAAGCTAAACCCTTCAAAATGTCATTTTGCAGTCAAAAAAGTCATGATCCTAGGGAAGCGAGTATCGAAGGCCGGAATTGATATTTGCCATGAAAAGCAGGCCAAGCTCATTGACTGGCCAACCCCGAAGAAGTACAAAGACATTGCATCGGCCTTGGGATTAGCCAACTTTCTTCACGAGCACCTACCAAACTTTGCAGAGGTAGTTGCCCCACTCCGGGAATTTGTAAGATTGAAGCCTAAGGAAATCATTGGAGAGGTGGGGAACAGAGACACCAGCAAGCTTGGGATGCCATGAAGCAAGCCATAGTTGAGGCAGTAGTGTTGAAATTTCCCGTCGACGAAGTACCTTTACAACTCGAAACGGATGCAAGCGACTACGGTATTGGAGGTACATTGTTCCAGACCATAGAAGGGAAGAAGCAATACCTAATGTTCTTCAGCAAGACCCTCAACGCAGCACAGCGCAATTACGCAACACCCATGAAGGAATTATTGGCCTTGGTATATGGTCTCACACACTTCCGGGATCATCTCGAAGGTCAACGCTTTTCAGTGTTGACTGATCACAAGGCTTTGGTGTATATGAACACACAGCTAAAGCTGAATCCGATGCTACAACGATGGCATCATATCATAGCGCCTTTCAATTTTACTATCTCGCACATCCCGGGTATAAAGAACGTGTTACCAGACGCGTGGTCTAGGCTTCATGAGGGAACTGTTGAGACTGAGGACCCGGAGGTACTATATGCAGAATGTTGGCAACTTTTTTCCAGACTACTTTGAGCAAGCGCAACGGATTATGGGTGAGAATAATGTCGATGTCTTTGCTTCGCATCAGGACCATCATTTGCCACACTACTACACCGACGATGACAGGGGTGGAGCGTTTGCACATTGTTGGAAAGATATAGACGGATGGATGAACCCACCATGGAGATTAATCCATAGAATGTTGCGCAAGATACGATCAGAGAGGGCCACAGCTACGGTGTGTCTACCGTGGGCGCCCCACGAGCCTTGGTTCCAGTTATTCAAGTCGCTTCTACAAAGAGACCCAGTATTAGTTCCAAGGACAGCCCACTCCTTCCTCAAATACGGAAAGTATGCGAGTGGCAAGGCACCATGGGGTCACACAGTCATTGCCAGAGTAGGCCCACGCAATGGTTACAGCCTTCCAGCGACGTTTTCAGCACGATTGGGATATGCAGAACCGTCCTCAGTATCGAAAGTCACCCCATTAGATACGTCTCGGCTAGTATCGATCGCTATCTCGGAAGTAGCCATGACGGATTCTCCAGATGAGGAAGAGATAAGCCGTCGCACACAGCTCACCTTGTGTCAGCATGAGATTGGGCATCATAGAGCAGAAGATACAGTTGCTCAACTACAGCAGAACGGACATTTGTGGCCTAACGCTCTGGAACTTGCACAAACAGTTAGGAGAAACTGTCGCACATGTCTAGGACAGAGGGTGTTACGAAAGGGATTTCACCCGATGATTAATATAACGGCAAAGTACCCGTGGGATCATATTCAAGTCGACATGATTCCAATGCCACTAGTTTCAGCAGCAGGAAATCGATATATATTGCACGTCTTGGATATAGCAACGGGGTACTCGATATTGAGAGCAACGGCCACAAAGTCAGCAGAAGTGGTGACATCTAAACTTATGGAGGTGTTTGGGGAACATGGTTTTCCCAGGAAAATTCAATCAGACGAGGGAGGCGAGTTTTCGAACAAGATTGTTAAATTAATAACTCAAGAAGTTGGAGTGATGCATGCAAAGTCGCCACCATATCGTCCTCAGGTTCTGGGAGCAGCGGAGAGAAGACACAGAGACATCCACGAAGGAGTTCGCAAGCTATGTGAATCTTTGCCTACGGCATGGGATGTCCGACTACCACTTATTATGCTGTGCCAGAACCTCCGAATATCTCGGCGACACAAGACAGCACCATTCAGTGCTTACTTCGGTCGCCGTCATGTTCCGTTTGCTGACTTCACGGATGACCTTCCGGGAATCAGCCGGTCACCAATGAGGCTTGGGCACACCGGCTGGATCGTTTGCACGACACTATCTTGCCGACGCTTTACAAGGTCACGCAGAAATACGCAGACACACTATCCAGGCAGATAGACCGCCTCCATGCTTACGATTTTATCGCCTTTCAACCAGGGGATGTGGTAATGGTACGGTCCGAAGGTCGCACAACCAAAGCAATGCGACCAATGTTTGGACCATACGTTGTCAAAGCCAGACAGGGACAAGGATATGAACTGACACACAAGGATGGTTCAATTCCAGATACTTTCAAAGGTAAACCAGTTAGAGTGGAACTCTTGCGACTAGTCCATAGAGCCACCGAAAAGCCTTTAGAAGATTATATGTGGCAGGATAGTTCCTCGTTCCGTTACATCATTCGACATAGACAGAATGATTCCACAGGGAATACAGAATACTTGGTTCGCTGGCGGGATGGTGATCCAACTTGGGAGTCAGCCGAAGCTTTTGACGATCCGAATGACATCGCGGCATACCACAAAGCCGAGCAAACTCGGCAGAAGAAGAAAGCGGCACAACAACAATATAATTCCAACGTTACGTTGATGAATACTAGATGTCTATCATCTACTTCCGGATCGGAGTTTTGTCTCTCCTCTCGTGAGATTTCACCACGGTATAGAGGCGAAAGACGATTCCACAACTCGAGCTTATAGGCGAGTATAACTCCAGCGGATACCCTAGCTTTTTGGGGGGTGAAAATATACCAGCACAGCCGGGATGGTTCAAAAGACCAGTTTCCAAGGCAAGAACTTACTCAGCAGAAGGATTTCATTAGTTTATATATATATATATATATATGTTTATTTACACTACTAGTTATATATGTTTAATTTTCAATAGTTTAAGAGGTCATTTATTTTTGAAGCTCTTCAATCACTGGTGACGCTTGAGCTTGAGGGAGTGTGGTAAAAGTCCCTTAAACCACTATCAGTGTGGAGTTAGAATTAATTTACAATTAATTCACACGAGGTGAATTATTTGTAGACCACGTAGACAATCAAATATAAGAATAAATACACCGCACTGAGCCTCAGGGAGACTCAGTAGGTTTTAGTATCGTATTTTGATGTGTTTACTACAATAGCCTTAGACGAGTATGTCTGGTTCTCACTTCCTCATCCTCAGGATTAGTGCGGGAACTCTCTAACGAGGTACTGGTGTAGCGATTGCCAAAATCGTGATTACCAGGGTTAGTTGGCATATGAGGGTCGATATTACGAGGATGGTATGCCTCATCGAGTTCCATACGATCATATCCTCTGACAGGGTTAGGTTTGTCGAAAGGGTGGTCGATTGTAGCTTCCGAGATATAAAGATTCAGAATTGAAGTTGTACCTCTACTTCACCAGCGGTAACTGGCTCAGTGGTAAACTAGTTGGCTGGGTAACCAGAGGGCCTCGAGTTCGAACCCCGGCTTTGGAGAGCTTTTTTCGGTATAGGAAGAATATCAGCCACGTGGGATAAGATCGAAGGGTCAGAAACTGCGGCAGCGGCTAGCTCCTTTAAAGGCTCATCTGTGCGGTTCAAATGACGTCAAGGTTGAGAAGATCCAACCACTCGTTGTCAATTTATGGCGTCCCCAACATTTATGGCCCCAACATTTGCGTCTTCCGCCCCAACACTCGGTGGCGAGGCGTTCAGTGGCGAGGCATTCAATGAAATTTCACGAAATGGAACGCCGCCATCTTTGTTGATAGGTGGATTGGGCTGACCTTTAGAAGTAATAAACCGTCGATCTCGAGACGATTCCTCCACATGTTCAGGAGATATAGCCTTGACTTCGATGGAAATTACTAGGTTTCAAACTATATTAAACTAAAATACAATTTAGTCAGTTAGGATTTAGCAGTGGTAGCTTGTGTAAGAATGATCGGACTGCCTCTTGTTAAGAGCCTAAATATCCTCGATCACACAGGGCGTACCTCTAGCTGTTCTTTATTGAATGATTTTCACTAGAAGTACTAAGTGTTCATGACCACTTGCCTAATTTGTAAATAGACATAATAACGTAAGTCACGTTAATACATTAGCTGATATAAATAAAGTTCCATCTGAAGAAAAGTTAAAAAAAAAAAAAAGACTTATTGGATTTTGGAGATTGGCGGGAGGACCAAAATCTATAAGTAGTAGTTCGGAGATTATAAAATATAGTTTATAATATCCTACATCTACTAATGTCTCAAATAGGTCCAAGTAGATGAGTCATACCAAATAGTCAGGCTATTGGAGCCATCAAAGTGAATTTAGAACACTTTGGAAATATTGGAAAAGAGCTTGTACTAAATTATTTAAAATACAAATAAAAAACCAATGTATTATCTCAATTGATCTCGATATTTTAGACTGACCGGAGGCCGTATTTCTACATAGCCCCCCAGTAGCTTTTAGAACTACGAACGTACGTTAAGATATCTAGTTCTAGTTGGTAAAGCGAAAACCAAAGTAAAAACGGTTTCGGTCATGACTTATCGAGTAAGTATGTGCCTATATGTACGAGTTCAAGACTCATGTTGTACTCTATGTCGTTTAGTATTTGGTCCAGTAACCATTTCCGATGTAGGCGCCTTACGTTTATTTTTTTTTAGTAAGGTAATAGCCAAAGGCTGTTCTTCATTAGTAAGGCATAAGTTTGAACAATTTTCTGCACTGTTGGTAAGCAGATCAGAAAGTTTAGTCACGTAGGAAGTAGGTGGCAAATAGGGAATTTCAGATCCGTCAGGGTTTGTAGTCACCTGAGGAAACCCTTTTCGTTTATCTCGTGTGTTCTTATGTAAACGCTTATTCCATTTCTTATTAAAGATACGAAGAAAGTCGCGAGATTCACGAAATGCATCGGAGGTTAGCCAAGCTACTGTCCCATCCATGAAACGGGTCTTGTAGGTAAGGTAATAGCCAAAGGCTGTTCTTCATTAGTAAGTAAGTTTGAACAATTTTCTGCACTGTTGGTAAGCAGATCAGAAAGTTTAGTCACGTAGGAAGTAGGTGGCAAATAGGGAATTTCAGATCCGTCAGGGTTTGTAGTCACCTGAAGAAACCCTTTTCGTTTATCTCGTGTGTTCTTATGTAAACGCTTATTCCATTTCTTATTAAAGATACGAAGAAAGTCGCGAGATTCACGAAATGCATCGGAGGTTAGCCAAGCTACTGTCCCATCCATGAAACGGGTCTTGTAGTAAGTGTAACCGTCTTCGGATGTTTTGTCAATTATATCTTTGACTTGTGATTCCATAACTGGTACATCAGAATCAAATGAGCGAGCGAATGAGAGTTCGGAGGTAGGGATACGGTGAGTGCCTAGATTGGTTGCGCTAGTACCATCAATGTTATTCACTTCGTAAGTATCACTCTTCTCATCATGGTAGGAAATAACAAAAGGTCCTATCGTCTTAGAAGAGAGTTCGGTAACGTTGGCGTTTCGATTTATAATGTTAACGTAATCGCCGACTTTGAACTGAACAATGTTCTTAGTGTTATTCCATCGGTCATACGCTTTGAGTAGGACGCGATTCTTGTGCTCGAGTAAACAGGGGTAAACAACGTTCTGCATATGCTCGATCTTTTTTGTAGCCACGGGGTAACGTGTTTCTCGGGCGCAGGTTTATCAAACGTTGCTTGTAATTCACTATAGCGGCCAAAGAAATAGTGAAACGGGAGTGTTCCAGTTTGAGGATTCATGCAGTTATTCATTTGAGTCTGAACCCATTTCAAATGATAAGCCCACATATCCTCAACGTCGTCTAGTGCGGTACGCAAGAGTTTCTTAAGTTCTCTATGACGTGTCTCATTTGCACCCTGCGTTTGAGGTTTGTAAGGAACACCACGCCTATGGGTCATGCCTGATACGAGTATAAGTGCCTCCATTACGTCAGTACAAAACTCACTACCGTTATCAGAACATAGTACTCGGGGAAACCGAAGTCATTAAAGACGTGATAGCATAATTCTGCCACTGTTTGTGGACGTTTGTTCGGTATTGCATAAAGCAAGTTATAGCCCGAAGCCACACATAAGAAATGACAGATATATACATCGCCAGTATGCTTGGATCGCGGGAGTTTGACCAAATCGACTATGACTCGGCGCATCGGTTGGTCTTCTGTCACACTTTTTTAGGGGTGCCCAACCGTATCGCTTGATCTGGTTCTTTTCACAATCAGTACAGCGTCGGTATACTTCACGTATGGTTTCTTTCAGCGCCGGGTGATCAAGCCCTGCACGAATAGCCATTTTATAAGTATGCTCATATGCTCGATGCGTTAAATTATGTATAATTTTAACTCTACTTTCGAGCTCCTCTTAGTCAGTCAGATTCTGCGTAACGCTGGCTGGATGAACCATAGTCCTGTTGGAAAAGGGCAACCTCAGTATCAGGAGGGGTAGACTCCTGAGATACATAATTGACAACATTAGATTGTTGAAGTATCTTCTTCAGTTGTTTCGCAACTCCTGGCTGTTCTTTAAGCAGCGCTTTAAGTAGTTGAGTGCGAGCTTCAGGTTCTCTTAGAGTTTTGAGTCTTTGATCCATGGCCTTAGCTAGTTCCATGTTTTTACGATCTAATGCTGTTTCAATCGGCATTACCTCGACTGCAATCTTGTTGGGTGCATGTGTTGTACGAGTCTTGAGCTTTTGTTCAAACTCTTTAGACTCCTCTAGTTTAGCTAAGAATTCGGTTGAGGGTTTCCACTTAGTAGTACCTGCAGGACCGATGTGACAAACAATGGTGTGTTTCCAAGGTGTCTTCTTAATAGAATAGGATCCCTGATACAAAAACGTGTCGGTTTCACGGTCGACATAAATAGGTTCGTCTTGAATCATATTAATTAAATCACGTATCCATGGGTCGGAGTTACGTAAGGGACAACACAGCGTAATGGTAGATTTAGTAATATTACCATAATGTAACAACTGTGCGATAAGTTGACAAGGTGGGTTAGCCCACGCATTATGCTTTGATAAGTCAAGCTGAAATGCATCACCTTTAGGATGAGTCAACGACCTATATTCAGAAACCTGTTGTTATGTTCTGCGGCGAACATATCAACAGTAAATGGACCCCATCGTGATTGAGCGAGGTTAAACCATTTCTTATTTAGCATCCAATCGGTTGCTAATAACTCCTTGACTGTTTTCTGGTAGTCGGGCACAAGTCGAGAGAGCATGTCAGGAAGATGGTTATGTATTCCTGGTATGTGTGTTATATTAAAAGCGAACTTGGCAATAATGTCGTGCCAGCGGCTCACCAACTGTGAGTCAGGGTTCATGTCTTTTAAGTATGTTAGAGACTTTTGATCACAGGCGACAGTAAAGTAACTTCCATAAAGGTAGTCTTTAAACTGTCTTAGCGCAGTAACTATGGCAAGGAGCTCTTGTTTAACGGTAGGGTAATTCCGTTGACTCTTATTATAACTCTTGCTAAAGAATTGTATGTAGCGCGGTTTACCATTTATCGTTTGGTAAAGCACTCCACCCACCGCTCGATCTGAAGCGTCGGTTGCTACTTGGAATGGGACACCATCCACAGGGTACTGCATAATGGGTGCGTCCATTACTTTACTTTTGACTAGTTTAAATGCATCATCACATTCTTTAGTCCAAAGCTTTCCCAAAGGTCCTTTGTGCAGCCGTAGGTGACTGAAAGGCTTTAAGTAATGAGAAAGATGCGGTACCGAATCCGAGAAGAAGTTAACAAACCCACACACAGAGTTCACATCTCTTCCAGTAATTGGTGTTGATAAATCCAACAGAAACTGTTTCTTGTCAGGATCAATTTCTACCCCTGCTGCAGATACTTTGTAGCCAAGTAAGTGTATAGTATCTTCAGCAAAAAAAACACTTGTCTTCGTTAATCTTGAGTTTAGCATGATTAAGTCGCTTTAAGACTTCTTTAACGAGTTTAGCATGTTCATGTGCTGTCTTTGTAAAGATAACTATATCATCTAAATAGACTGATACGTTATACGACAGGTCCGCAAATAGTTCCATCATAACTTGTTGGAAGAAAGAAGGTAACATGTGTAAGCCTTCAGGTGCACCTTTAAACTGGTACTTCTTACCTTGCCAAGTAAAGGAAAAGTATTTCCTATGAGGCTGATATATTTTGTAGTTGATGGAATGCAGCTTTTAAGTCTATCTTGGAAAAGATAGTCGCACCCTCCATTTTGCGTAGTATCTCAGCTTATCTTAGGTAAGGAAAAACTATGTTGCGGAATTAGTTTGTTGATTGGCGACAGGTCTAGTACTACTCTTGTTTTACTAAACGTTCCATCAGATTTATATTGATCGACCGCTAAGAGAGCTAAGTTAACTGGGGTTGCATCAGAATTGATTTCAATTAGACCCTGTTTTAACCAATCTTCGATTTGGGTTTTGACAACGTCTTTGTGTCTCCAACTCACGTAGTTATGTGAAGGACACTTTAACTTAGAGAAGTCGACGTTTGTTAAGTCAAGTCTAACGTACCCATTAGAGAACTTAAACATACACCAGTCAGTTATTGCAATCTTCCTGTTTTGTATAATTAAGTCCATAATTATATCGGTGAAGTGCGGAATCATATCCTTTGCTTCACCTTCCGGAGGTTTTAGGTATCTTTAACATATTATCATCTGACTGATCTTTATTCGGGTCTAGCCCATTAGGCAGACCAGTGAGTGTTATTACTCCTAAACTGAGAGATCAGTCATACCTATAATTAAATCGTATTTCTGAGACATGTCAGTAACGATTATGTGAGTCTTCACTTCTCTTCTATCTGACAGCATTATGTGTGCATAGTCAATGGCTTGTTCACAAGTAGTAACTTTGCCCATTTCCCAAGATTAAATCAGTTGTTTCGTTATGGACAGCCATATCTGTAGCGTAGGCTACTCGGCGTGAGATAGCAGAGACTTCAGCCCCTGGATCAAATAGTGCCATAACTTTTTTCTCCATTTACGAAAACTGTTTGAAAGATACGTTCATCTCCTTTGGTATAGATTTTATTGAACATTGTAGTAAGTATACGCGAGATAACTGTATTTCAACGTTCTCCTCCTCAGGAGGGGGACGTTGTTCATTTATTAGTAATTATAAACAGTAATCCTAAAAAATGACTGACTCTTAAATGAGTCAATAGTCATGTGCTGTAAAACCAGCAAACCCCTAAAACCCAGTTTATCAGATTATTCTGATAAACTGTAAAACTTGTAATAAACCTAAAATAATCAAATAAATATAAGTACTTGTATTCTGACCACAACCCCCCCCAAACTGAAGCACTGAACAAAGCAGTGTGCCAGTTTCAGAGATGATAAGAATAGCATAGTACCTTATGTGCTGGCATTATCCTCGAGAGCTAGGGCATTGTGCTGGCATTTGTCCTCGAGAGCTAGAGCATTGTGCTGACATTTATCCTCAGAGAGCTAGAGCATTGTGCTGGCATTTATCCTCAGAGAGCTAGAGGACCCGATGTGGCATTTTACGTCAGAGAGCGACCGGTCGTGTTTGAATCGTCTTTCTTGAAGCTACTGTTCATCTGTGTCAGCATATAGGAGTTTGGCAAGTACAATATAGGACTATACTTGTGTCGGAGAAAAAAACTGCCAGTGGCAGAAACCGTGCAAACCATTAACCCGCTGTTTCAAAACAATGCCCAAGGAGTTGTTTGATTGATTTCGCTGTGTTATACTCCGAAGCAAGAGTGGCTCATTTAACCTCGCGAGCTTGAGTCGCCGCTGACGATTTTCCCTCGCGAGCTCGAGTGCTAACCGTTTATTCTCGCGAGCTCGAGTGGCTGGTTTATACTCGGGAGCTAGAGTCGCTGCTTTTTTATACTCAAGAGCTCGAGTGGCTGGTTTATACTCGGGAGCTAGAGTTGCTGGATTATACTCGGAGCTAGAGTCGCTGCTTTTTTATACTCAAGAGCTCGAGTGGCTGGTTTATGCTCCAGAGCTTGAGCTCGATATCCGAGAACAAAGTTATATTGAAGATAAAGTATTAGAACTGTGCACGTTGGCGCTTACGTGTCCGTGTCTGCGAAGCTTTGTGGTAGGCCGCGATATCGTTGGCATCATCAAAAGCTTCTGCTGTTTCCCACGTTGGTTCGCCTTCTCGCCATCTCACCAGGTATTCTAATTTCCCCGTCTCATCATTCGTACGATGTGTGATAATATGGCGAAACTCAACCCCTCCTTCGGTCCATAAGTCTTCGTTAATTGGTGGGTCTGTGCGTCTATGCACTAAACGGAGAAGTTCCACCCGTACCGGTTTGGTCTTGAATTCTGGTGGGGCGGAACCATCCTTGTTCGCTAACTCGTAGCGTTGGCCGTGTCTAGCCTTGACTACATATGGTCCAAACAATGGCCGCATAGCCTTCGTTGTTCGGCCTTCTGATCGTACCATGACCACATCTCCTTCGTCGAAATGTACCAAGTCGTGAGCATGCAGGCGGTCAAATGTCGTCGTAAGCTTGCCTGTATACTTCTTGGTAATGTGGTGGAGGGTCGGCAATATAGTGTCCTGTAACTGGTCTAATCGTTGTGCCCAGGTGTCATTCGTCATCGGCTGAGAATCCGGTAACTCGTCCGTGAAATCGGCGAACGGAACATGGCGGCGGCCAAAGTACACGCTAAACGGTGCACTCTTATGGCGACGGGATATCCGAAGGTTCTGGTATAGCATCGTAAACGGAAGGCGTTCGTCCCATCGAAGGGAACTGCCTCACAGCATTGTCGAATAGAACGTGTAATCTCCTTGTGACGTCGTTCTGCCGCGCCCAGCACTTGGGGTCGATATGGTGGAGACACCTTATGTAGCATCCCCACTTCCTGGACCAGAAGCTCCACTAACTTGTTGGTGAACTCCTTCCCCATGTCTGTTTGGATTTTACGGGGAAGCCATGTTCGCCAAAAATCTCTATGAGTGTCTGTGTCGTGGTTTCCTTTGTCTTGTCCGGTGTGGCTCGAAGGATAGAATAGCCTGTGGCGATGTCTAAGACGTGAAGAATATAATTGTTCTTGCGTCTGGACTCCAGTGGCATCGGGATGTAGTCCACTTGAATATGGTCCCACGGGTAGCGTGCATCGATGCTAATCATCGGGTGGAAACCTTTACGAAGTGTGTCCTGTCCCAAACATGTGCCACATTGCCGCTTAACCTCTGTGGCTAACTCAAGTGCCCCTGGCCAAACGTGACCGTTCTGACGAAGTTGTTGGACTGTGTCCGCCGCCCCATGATGTCCTTGTTCGTGTTGCGCTTGCGTGAGTTGCGTACGACGCTGTTTCTCCGCCGGACTCGCTTGTGCAAACGCCGGTTGACCCTCTGCATCTGCCAGTGCCACTGAGATTTCTCGCGCTGTGTCTAAGCACATGACATATTTTGTATGCTTTGGTTCTGCAAAACCAAGTCGCTGTGAAAACAGCGGGTCCAGTTTGAATCCATTGGGAGGACCCACCCGTGCTACTACGGTATGACCCCATGGTGTCTTCCCACATGCGTACTTAGCGTACTTGAGGAACGTGTGTGGTGTCCGTGGTACCAGCACCGGTTCTGTCTGTAATAACTGCTTGAACAGGTCGAACCATGGTGCTCTTGGTACCCATGGTGGACATACTGTGGCCCGTGCGCCGTCGGCTCGTATCTTGCGTAACATCCTGTGTATCTGTTCCCCAGGCGGGTTCATCCATCCATCGACTATCGACCAGTCGTGGGCAAACGCTCCTTCCCCATCATCCTTCGTCCAGAAACGAGGAAGCTGAGCGTTGGTTGGGTCCGCAAATACTTCTATGTCATTCGGTCCAAAGTGTTGTTGCGCTTGTTCAAAGTAACTAGGGAATAACTGCCAGCCGTCTGTATACATTATTTCGAGTTCGTCCTGCTCCGCTGTCCCTCGTGTACTCTACTTAACATGTCCGGGAGCACATTTGTCTCTCCTGGTATATGCGATATGGTAAAGTTGAATGGCGCGATGATATGATGCCATCTCTGAAGCATCGGATTAAGCTTGAGCTGTGTTTATATACACAAGGGCCTTGTGGTCCGTGAAGACCGCAAACCGTTGCCCATCCAAGTATTCCCTGAAATGTGACAGTCCATATACCAATGCCAGTAACTCCTTCATAGGTGTGGCGTAGTTCTGTTGCGCATGGTTCAGAGTCTTACTAAAGAACATTAAGTAATGTTTCTTACCGTTGACCCATTGGAATAGCGCTCCCCCCTAAACCGTAATCGCTAGCGTCGGTTTCCAAGTTCAGAGGAATGCCGTCGACCGGAAAGTGTAACGCCACAGCATTCACCACTGCGTCCTTCATTGCCTGCCACGCCTGTGCATGTCTCTCCTCCCAACGATCACCTATCAACTCCTTTGGTTTGAGTTTGCAAAATTCGCGCAAAGGGTGCAACCGTGTTCGCGAAATTAGGCAGATGTTCGTGGAGGTAATTTGCTAAACCCAACGCCGAGGCTATATCTTTGTACCGTAGTGGTGTGGGCCAGTCGATCAGCTTGGCCTGCTTTTCATGGTCAATGTCAATGCCTTGTGCCGATACTTTCTTCCCTAGGATCATGACTTCGGAGATAGCGAAGTGGCACTTGGCAGGGTTAAGCTTAAACCTGTGGTATGTTAAGCGTTGTATCACCTTCTGCACCGTCCTAACGTGTTCGTCATAACCGTCACTGGCGATAACTATGTCATCGATATAGTGGTGAACCGGTAAGCCATCAAGTATTGTACTCAAGGTACGTTGGAACTGCTGCGTGAGTACATGAAGACCGAACGGTGCTGATGTGAACGAGTACTGATAACGTTCGTGTGTAAAACTAAATAAGTATTGTGAGTCTGGATGTATGGGCAGCCTGTGGTATGCAGCCGATATGTCCAGCGTCGTGTAGTACTTCTTACTCTTGAGGCGAGATATGAGTTCGTTGACCTTGGGGATGAGGAACTGGTCACCAGGAATAAGCGCGTTAACGGCACACATGTCTAAACACACGCGTACCTTCTTGACGTTGCCTTCCGCATCGAATGTCGGTACCGCAAGGAGAGGAAGATTAACAGTCGTTGGTGTCGTTCGTTTCGTGATCACCAAATCCGTCAACCACTTCTTCACTTGTTTATCCACATAGGGGAGTCATCGATCGGATACGAAGTTACGCGCCGATCGCCGCATCTGCAACGCTTGTTCATGGGTTACTGGGATGGTTACCTCACTCCCTTCCAGACGACAGCGCGCGTTGTCGGCAATTTTCGCATTGGCTTCCAAATCCTGTGCCAACCGTTCGCGTACATCGACGGGTTCCGTCGTGTTAGGTGCTTGTCGGCGCGGTATGGGTTCGAGGAGCTCATCTAGTTCTGTGGGGTCTATTGGTGCAAGTGGCGATTGGATACCGCCTATGTATAGGCCCAAGCCTTTCAACATATCTTGCCCACTATAACATATATACCCGTCGGCAAGTTCATCAATTCTAATGAACCGTCGATAATTCTGGTACCGTACCTTATAGGTACCACTTCCGTCGTCCCCAGTCGAGGAGTTCGCACCGCCTTGTCAGCTAAATATATAAATGACCCAGGTGGTGCCGGAGTTATTGGTCGGCCAAGGAGGTCTGCGGATGTCTGTGAGATACAACTTCTATTTGCTCCCGTGTCTATCAAGGCTTTGAACGTACGTCCGTTGATTTGTACTTGAATATAGACTCGGTTGTCTGACGTCAGCAATGGGTCTTGTATTGCCATCACTGCTCCAATCGTGGTAACAAATATGAAGCTCCTATCCGACTCAGACACCCTCACCTCTCATGCATGGTCGGCTACCGACTCCCACGTCTCATAGGTGTGGTTTGGTGTTGACGTCATGTGCTCGAAGTCTTCGTAAAGGATCGTGTTGATATGAATCTCTGTAGCTTCCGATGGTGGAGCCAAGTCTTCGTCCTGTGTAATCGCATTCACCTGTACTTGAGGCGTCGGACGTATTGTAACTACGTCTCTAGTCTGGGATGTATTCTGCCCCTGTCCTGCGGTTGACGTTGTGGACGGTCTGTGTACCGATTGTACGTCCCTCAAAGGACGGTTGTTGTCGTATAGCCTTGCCCGACCCTCCGCGCTCACCGCTTGCGACGCCCTGAAATGATGACACCGTGGGATGTGCCTACCACCTGGTGGCGCCTGTGCCTGGCACCCCGCACAAGTCGTTGGTACCGTAGGTTGGGGCCGTTGAGTCCAATTCTGCGTTTGTCGTCTACTCGTCTGTAGGTTGGGGCGGCTATTGGTGTGGTCGCGACTTCCATTGGTCGTCGGGCCCTCGCGGTTGTTGCGACCCTGGAAACGTGCTGTCGTACGTTGCTGTGCATCCTGAATGTCAGGGCTCAACAGCTGTATAAGCTCGTGTGTCTCCATCAGTTGCCATTTGGGATGCAACTGTAGAGTACGTTCATACGTACGGCCGTTGAGAGCTTCTTCTAACAGTTGTACAATGCAGTGGTTCACTAAATTCTGTTGGAAGTCGGCATCTGTCTGGCACCGTTCACGTGCCCTCCTGTGGTTCTCCATGAGCTGTGTCAATTGTTCCATAAGAGGAGTGTGCATGTTCCGACTTCGGCCCTTGGCTAACTTGCGAAACGCGGGATCGACAGTGGCTTGTGTTTCGTGCGAACAGATCTGTTCGATCTGTAGCTGAGGTGTGCATGTCTTCAACCGTTCAGAGTTGTCGCGGATGTAGTCCAGCGTTGACTTCTCCGCCTTGAAGTAAGATAGTACCTTATGAAACCATGTAAGGTTCCAACTCTCGTCCAGCCCTGCGATTTGTGCGTTCTTGAACGCCTCGAGGAGAGCCCCTCTTGTGTCCCGTTCCATAATATCATGTAGGTAGTATCTGTTCGACGGCCAATCAGGCCACGTACGTGGTGAAGGTACGGGACGATTCTCTACCGGTCGGGGCTCTAATGTAGCTCGAAGTGTCTCAATCACGCCCCGAAGAGCTTCAGCTCGAGCCGTGTTATTCTCCTCGATTGCTTGGCATAGCTCGTCACTAAATGTAGTATCCGTGCGTGTAGCGCCTGTCGCCTTTTCTCGATACTAGCCGGTGTGGGCGGAGGCACTGTTGTCTCCTTCTCTTGTCGTTTAGGTGTCTGTACATATTCACTGGGCGCTTCTTTCTCGCCCCACTGACGTTGCTGTTGTTGGCGCAGGTTCGTACTTAATCGGTCCTGTCTATTCTTCACCGCCTCCTTACCTTGAGGATTCTGTCTGGCTAATACTTGTTCATGTGCAAACTCTTGAAAAGTTGGTGTGTTCTCACTGGCAGACAGAGTATCATCCTCCTCGGTTGAACTGTCCTCTGACCCTGGTGATTTGTACCTGAGTCCATAAAACGGACGCTCACAGCCTTGAATTCGGAAGGTAGGGTTGTCTTCGTCCTCTGGTACTGCCTGTACCAGTTCGTGTGCGTCAGAAGAACTCTCCTTAGCGGCCGGCCCCTATTGTAGTTCGTCCGGCGTTTATGCGCTGTAACCTCTGTTCGTATTTTTTTTCAAAGAGAGAGACTGCTGTTGTGTCATCAGCTCCGTGAGTTTCTGAGCTGACGATTGTTCCCGTGCCGTTTCCTTGTTGTTGGTACGGTTCCGGTGACGCTTCCGCTTGTTAGGTGGGAGGCGTGGTGGGTCATTACTGGGAAATAAGGCCCCTGGGTATCCCGAGACGAACGAGGGGACAGCCCTTCACTGGCTACCTGTTCACCAATAAAAGTCTGACTACTGTCCGCACGCAGGTCGGGTACTTCCTTGGTCTCACCCTCGAATATGACATCCTCGTCAGATTGTGCAGGTCCATTTTTGTTTGCTGTTGGTAGCTGCTTGTCGTCCGCGGAAATAATGTGTGGAGCCCCAAGATGTGTCTGTTGTTGCCCCTCAGAGCCTGACCTGAGTGCGGGCGGAGCGTTCCGTATGGGACTGACGACGTTTAGTTCCACGTCGGTCGATATCATCTTCCTTGCGGCGCTCAGGATTCAAGAGTTGCTGTCTACGACTTTGGCGGGGGGTAGGACATGGTTGGTGAGTTGTTTGTCAATGGAGAACTAGAAATGTGTGCGAATGAACTGATAGAGTACTGAATATAAATATTCATTTTCTATTAAATTTCATCCTTCAAACACATAACGTCTCGACATCGATCTCCGAGGAACTCGTGGGTTCCCTCGTGACTGTTTTATTTCCTACACTAACATAAGTAGTGTGGATAGTCTATCTACTCTAACACTACCAGCTGTCTTACTCTTCATCCCACAATAACATATGGTTGAGTGCCTCATTAGTCGGAGCCACTTCTTGTTCTACTCCTCGCCAGCTCTTACTCCGGCGTAATGACGGCCTATTCGCAGGACCCTGTTGGGAACTTCCCTCATCGCTCCTCTTTTACTCTTCTTACCCGTGATGTCCTTGTCATGTGCTGTTGCGGTTGTTGGAATATGCTTCTTGATCTAAGAACGATTGCTCGTTATTGCACTCCTAAACTAAGCTGCCGTCAACCACACCTTCTGTGCATACTGTTGATCCTCTCCGTTGACCTGATTTATCTGGAAGTTCTAGTGATTTGAGTGTGTTCGCATATCATTTTCACAATTTAACCTTGTATTTACTTGCATCGTTCGTGTTATGTGCGCCCCCACCCTTATATGCTCCTAATAACTCACAGGTGCTTACTTGTGTCTCTGTATGCTTCCTAATATCCCATTCTAAAAACTTTTGTAAAATAATCTAGTATGCCGCTGATTCATTGCGTCATCGTACTAACCGAGTCGGTACTAACCATGTACATCTCCCCATCTCTACTACACTACTGTGGATCCTAAAGAACTTTCTTCTAACAACTTCTTAAATACAATTTAAGCTCATTACCTTGCAATTCGATTTGTACCTGTCTCACACTGAAAACAACCTTCCTACCTGTACTCACACATGACTACTTATCTGTGGATTCTGACTGATTGTCTGATTTCGTCATTTGATCGTCGTGAGACTTTCCTTGTTGACCCTGGTTAATGTTCTGCTTGATTGGAATGTTCGCTCTTCTGGTTCACTCGTATTAGTAGATTCTTTCTTCATCCTCGTCGTCCACACGTCGTTAAACCAACGACCGGATAATCTAAATCGTTCATTTTGATGCGACATTCTCTGTTCGCATTGTCTTTCAATTGTTATACTTATAACAAAAAAAAAAGTATGTGCCAGCTACTGACTACTTCATATTCTGTAGCTTTCTCTGTAATTACTAATAAACTACCAACTTCTATGGTAAGTTAAAAATGTAGTAGTAAGTATACGCGAGATAACTGTATCTCAACGTTCTCCTCCTCAAGGAGGGGACGTTGTTCATTTATTAGTAATTATAAACAGTAATCCTAAAATGACTGACTCTTAAATGAGTCATTAGTCATGTGCTGTAAAACCAGCAAAACCCTAAAACCCAGTTTATCAGATTATTCTGATAAACTGTAAAACTTGTAATAAACCTAAAATAATCAAATAAATATAAGTACTTGTATTCTGACCACATCATTTTCTCATAATCTTGCTCTAGTGCGCACATATGGTACTGTCGGTGCTTAACTTGGACGTCTGGTAAGTCCTTGCAATCCTCTTTGTGCCAACCGTTAGTACCCTTGCAAGTAGCACACTCTTTCATATAGGGTCCAAAATCTGGCTTTGCCTGGTGCACACTTAACAGGGTCGTGTCTACCATTCCACTTGCCATTACGTTTTGTGAGGTTGTAACCACACTTCTTGCAAGGCGCTCTCACCTTCTTATCACCTTTCGGTTCGGTAGAAGTAGAGCCAGTACCCCCTCCAGTAGTAGTGCGAGGTTTTCTTAGTACTACGCGCAGTATTAGTCTCTACTGCGTTTCGCTTAGTGGGCTGGGTGTAGCTCGTGGTACTAAGTACTCTAGTAGAGGAATTGGTATGCTTGTGTACTATCTTCTCAAAGACAGACCAAGGCATAGATCGCAAATCACCATAGGCGATGATGTCATCATTGACTTTCTTAAAGAGGTTAGCTCCCAGAGTCTCCATCATCTGACAAATTAATAAATATTCGCCAGTATAGGTACGACCACCCATCCGTGTATTCATATGTGTCATATGAGCTAGAGCACCTCGAATAGTGGTATCGTTCGCAAAGAACTTGCGAGACTCTAGAAGTTCACGGTCACGTGCATCTTCAAAAAAAAGGTGTTAAGTATATTATCACGCAACTGGTGCCAGGGTAGGGCTTTCCAGTTGGGCTCATGAGCCTTCAAGATAGTTCGCCATTCACCTGGCTCACAGAAATGAATAAAGGCATTCATCATCTGCTTATCCCTAAGGCTGGCAGACTCCTTAAGTTGGTCGAAGGCCTTCAGTGTCTCCACTGTACTCTCATTAGTAGAGAAATCGACCTCAGCCTGCGCGTTACCTAGCTGCTTTATAAAGCTTGGTTCTAAGTGTTCACGAGGCTCATGCTCAGTGCTACGGGCTGCTAGTGCCAAGATGGTGTCTATTTCCTTTCTCTTGTTATCGATTAGATAGCGAATGTTATCCGCTTTCCTATCGTCAAGGTCAGAGTCATTCAATAGACGGTCCTCAAGGACTTGCATACCAGAGCGTAATAGCCTGAGACGAGTATGTCTGGTTCTCACTTCCTCATCCTCAGGATTAGAGCGGGAACTCTCTAACGAGGTACTGGTGTAGCGATTGCCAAAATCGTGATTACCAGGGTTAGTTGGCAAATGAGGGTCGATATTACGAGGATGGTAAGCCTCATCGAGTTCCATACGATCATATCCTCTGACAGGGTTAGGTTTGTCAAGAGGATGGTCGATGGTAGCAACATCAGAGCTATAGAGATTAAATTTTTGAAATATTATCTCTCTCGCCAGTGGTAACTGGCTTAGTGGTAAACATACTGGCTGGTAAACCAGTAGGTCTCGGGTTCGAAACCCGGCCCGAATTTTTTTCTTCTTCTTCGGTATAGGAAGAATATCAGCCAAGTGGGACACGATAGAGGGGTCCACAACTGCTGCTGCCGCTAGCTCCTTCAAGAGCGCTTCAGTGCGGTTCAATTGGCGTCGAGATTGAGAGGATCCAGCCACTCGTTGTCGAGTTATGGCGTCCTCAGCTTCGGCCCCAAGATTTGAGCTGAATGGAATGGCTTCTCCATCGATGGCGAAACCGAAATTTTCGGACAGGTCAATACTTCCTTTTCACGCCGGATTTGTGCTGGAGTGTCCTTTAGATGTGGAGTTATAATGCCCCCCCGACATTCGTATCCACGAATTTTCCAGCCTTTCGACGTTTATCCCCAATATTTGACGGCACGTGGTCAGGGGCAAGCTGGGGTCCTGAGCTTCACTCCTAGGTGATACACGGACGCTGGCGAGCCTTTCCGCGGTAGTAGATACCTCTTCTTCCAAGGCTTTAGGATCCGACAGTCATCCTCAGAATAATCCTCTGTACCAACCTCAGAATTTGCTTCCCCATCAGTATCCTCGGCAGGCTCAAATCCAGACAGGCTAGGTGTTTCCACAGGGACCTCAGGAACCTCGGCAGGCTTAGCAGGCTTAGAGCTAGCGGCTCCCTTGCCTTTTAGAAAGTACCCTTAGCCATAGTATTTGCTGGATAGTAAATCGATGTCAGACAGTCTAGAAGCAGTACACTACTGTAACTACTAAATAACTGAAAAATATGTAAACTTCGATGGAAATTACTAGGGTTTCAAACTATATTAAACTAAAATACAATTTAGTCAGTTAGGATTTAGCAGTGGTAGCTTGTGTAAAATGATCAGGACTGCCTCTTGTCGACAGGGGGGTGAGTTTTATGCTTTGGACGACTTTTATTTAAAGTATACCGTACTTGTATTCTATTTTGTTTCATTGTATATTATATAAAAAAATAATTATCGGGTATAAAACAGCTACATTCCTGTTCAGAGAGTCGGCCTCAGAGTTTTTCTTCTTCATTCTATTCCATCGAGCAATTATCCCTGCCGACCAAGTTAAAAGCTCATTTTAGAAAAAAAATTAACTTATATCGTAAAACTAGAGCCCCAATCGGCTCAATATTGACTGAGATATAGCCTTTTCCGCTAGCGACCTATAGACCTTGAGAGTCGAGCCGTGTTATGCTTGTATGTACATGCAAAGAGCCGATATCGGTATATATTCATGCATATAAGTACAGCTCTGTATCAAATAAAGCCTAGGGGTCATACAATAGCAATCATACATCTGACTTGCGAGCGTTGGGTTAGAATAACTTCATACCATTCACATCTTATCTCAATGCACTTGGAATCGATCGATGGTCAAAACTCTGTGCAATTTTATCATGAGAACAAGGAGTGCCTACATACACCACTCCTCTTTGTCAATGGCGTTTGTAGCATCATCTAAAGCTATATTATTAGCTATTCAAATAATTACAGAAATATTGTTCCGGCAGCCAAATACAACGGTCTTATTTCGAGACCGACGATAAAAAAAAAAAGGAAAATGATGATATATATGTCAATAAAAATAAAAAATGAAATAAATTCTTTTGTTGATGTCATTGACTATAGTAGTCATAGCCTTCAATAAACTAGTCAAAATGACCGTCATCATAGGTTTACATTCAGAGAAATGTCATCATCTCTACGCATATTCAACACAGCATCAATGGACCTTAAGTATAATATGATGTACTTTTTTTTCGTGATAATATTCATACATGAATAACATTACCGCTTCTAAATAA
This sequence comes from Sphaeroforma sirkka, assembly GCA_001586965.3. Taxonomy (NCBI): domain Eukaryota; class Ichthyosporea; order Ichthyophonida; genus Sphaeroforma; species Sphaeroforma sirkka. The sequence goes on along the minus strand of LUCW03001353.1, from coordinate 51 downwards.
TACTTTATGTCGGTACTCGCAGCGATCGAATAACCGACGTGTAGCAATATC
>LUCW03001352.1:10000-27365 GCA_001586965.3 Sphaeroforma sirkka | reverse complement strand
GTTTATCTCGTGTTCTTATGTAAACGCTTATTCCATTTCTTATTAAAGATACGAAGAAAGTCGCGAGATTCACGAAATGCATCGGAGGTTAGCTGCTTACTGTCCCATCCATGAAACGGGTCTTGTAGTAAGTGTAACCAATCTTTTGGATGTTTTGTCAATTATATCTTTGACTTGTGATTCCATAACTGTACATCAGAATCAAAATGAGCGAGCGAATGAGAGTTCGGAGGTAGGGATACGGTGAGTTTGGGATTGGTTGCGCTAGTACCATCAATGTTATTCAATTCTGCAAGTACACTTTCATCATGGTAGGAAATAACAAAAGGTCCTATCGTCTTAGAAGAGAGTTCGGTAACGTTGGCGTTTCTTGATTTATAATGTTAACGTAATCGCCGACTTTGAACTGAACAATGTTCTTAGTGTTATTCCATCGGTCATACGCTTTGAGTAGGACGCGATTCTTTTGAAAGTGTCGAGTAAACAGGGGTAAACAACGTTCTGCATATGCTCGATCTTTTGTAGCCACGGGGTAACGTGTTCTCGGGCGCAGTTTTATTCAAACGTTGCTTGTAATTCAATGATAGCGGCCAAAGAAATAGTGAAACGGAGTGTTCCAGTTTGAGGATTCATGCAGTTATTCATTTGAGTCTGAACCCATTTCAAATGATAAGCCCACATATCCTCAACGTCGTCTATAGTGCGGTACGCAAGAGTTTCTAAGTTCTCTATGACGTGTCTCATTTGCACCCTGCGTTTGAGGTTTGTAAGGAACACCACGCCTATGGTCATGCCTGATACGAGTATAAGTGCCTCCATTACGTCAGTACAAAACTCACTCACCGTTATCAGAACATAGTACTGGGGGGGGAACCGAAGTCATTAAAGACGTGATAGCATAATTCTGCCACCGTTTGTGATCGCGTTTGTTCGGTATTGCATAAAAGCAAGTTATAGCCCGAAGCCACACATAAGAAATGACAGATATATACATCGCCAGTATGCTTGATCGCGGAGTTTAACCAAATCGACTATGACTCGGCGCATCGGTTGGTCTTCTGTCACACTTTTTAGTGCCCAACCGTATCGCTTGATCTGGTTCTTTTCACAATCAGTACAGCGTCGGTATACTTCACGTATGGTTTCTTTCAGCGCCGGGTGATCAAGCCCTGCACGAATAGCCATTTTATAAGTATGCTCATATGCTCGATGCGTTAAATTATGTATAATTTTAACTCTACTTTCGAGCTCCTCTAAGTCAGTCAGATTCTGCGTAACGCTGGCTGGATGAACCATAGTCCTGTTGGAAAGGGCAACCTCAGTATCAGAGGGGTAGAGTCCTGAGATACATAATTGACAACATTGATTGTTGAAGTATCTTCTTCAGTTGTTTCTGCAACTCCTGGCTGTTCTTTAAGCAGCGCTTTAAGTAGTTGAGTGCGAGCTTCAGGTTCTCTTAGAGTTTTGAGTCTTTGATCCATGGCCTTAGCTAGTTCCATGTTTTTACGATCTAATGCCGTTTCAATCGGCATTACCTCGACTGCAATCTTGTTGGGTGCATGTGTTGTACGAGTCTTGAGCTTTTGTTCAAACTCTTTAGACTCTCTAGTTTAGCTAAGAATTCGGCTGAGGGTTTCCACTTAGTGGTACCTGCAGGACCGATGCGACAAACAATGGTGTGTTTCAAGGTGTCTTCTTAATAGAATAGGATCCCTGATACAAGAACGTGTCGGTTTCACGGTCGACATAAATAGGTTCGTCTTGAATCATATTAATTAAATCACGCATCCATGGGTCGGAGTTACGTAAGGGACAACACAGCGTAATGGTAGATTTAGTAATATTACCATAATTTAACAACTGTGCGATAAGTTGACAAGGTGGGTTAGCCCACGCATTATGCTTTGATAAGTCAAGCTGAAATGCATCACCTTTAGGATGAGTCAACGACCTATATTCAGAAACCTGTTTGTTATGTTCTGCGGGCGAACATATCAACAGTAAATGGACCCCATCGTGATTGAGCGAGGTTAAACCATTTCTTATTTAGCATCCAATCGGTTGCTAATAACTCTTGACTGTTTTCTGGTAGTCGGGCACAAGTCGAGAGAGCATGTCAGGAAGATGGTTATGTATTCCTGGTATGTGTGTTATATTAAAAGCGAACTTGGCAATAATGTCATGCCAGCGGCTCACCAACTGTGAGTCAGGGTTCATATCTTTAAGTATGTTAAAGACTTTGATCACAGGCGACAGTAAAAGTAACTTCCATAAAGGTAGTCTTTAAACTGTCTTAGCGCAGTAACTATAGCAAGGAGCCTTTGGTTTAACGGTAGGGTAATTCCGTTGACTCTTATTATAACTCTTGCTAAAGAATTGTATGTAGCGCGGTTTACCATTTATCGTTTGGTAAAGCACTCCACCCACCGCTCGATCTGAAGCGTCGGTTGCTACTTGAATGGGACACCATCCACAGGGTACTGTATAATGGGTGCGTCCATTACTTTACTTTTGACTAGTTTAAATGCATCATCACATTCTTTAGTCCAAAGCTTTCCCAAAGGTCCTTTGTGCAGCCGTAGGTGACTGAAAGGCTTTAAGTAATGAGAAAGATGCGGTACCGAATCCGAGAAGAAGTTAACAAAACCCACACACAGAGTTCACATCTCTTCCAGTAATTGGTGTTGATAAATCCAACAGAAACTGTTTCTTGCCAGGATCAATTTCTACCCCTGCTGCAGATACTTTGTAGCCAAGTAAGTGTATAGTATCTTCAGCAAAAGAACACTTGTCTTCGTTAATCTTGAGTTTAGCATGATTAAGTCGCTTTAAGACTTCTTTAACGAGTTTAGCATGTTCATGTGCTGTCTTTGTAAAGATAACTATATCATCTAAATAGACTGATACGTTATACGACAGGTCCGCAAATAGTTCCATCATAACTTGTTGGAAGAAAGAAGGTAACATGTGTAAGCCTTCAGGTGCACCTTTAAACTGGTACTTCTTACCTTGCCAAGTAAAGGAAAAGTATTTCCTATGAGGCTGATATATTTGTAGTTGATGGAATGCAGCTTTTAAGTCTATCTTGGAAAAGATAGTCGCACCTCCATTTTGCGTAGTATCTCGCTTATCTTAGGTAAGGGAAAACTATGTTGCGGAATTAGTTTGTTGATTGGCGACAGGTCTAGTACTACTCTTTGTTTTACTAAACGTTCCATCAGATTTATATTGATCGACCGCTAAGAGAGCTAAGTTAACTGGGGTTGCATCATAATTGATTTCAATTAGACCCTGTTTTTAACCAATCTTCGATTTGGGTTTTGACAACGTCTTTGTGTCTCCAACTCACGTAGTTATGTGAAGGACACTTTAACTTAGAGAAGTCGACGTTTGTTAAGTCAAGTCTAACGTACCCATTAGAGAACTTAAACATACACCAGTCAGTTATTGCAATCTTCCTGTTTTGTATAATTAAGTCCATAATTATATCGGTGAAGTGCGGAATCATATCCTTTGCTTCACCTTCCGGAGGTTTAGGTATCTTTAACATATTATCATCTGACTGATCTTTATTCGGCCCAGCCCATTAGGCAGACCAGTGAGTGTTATACCTAAACTGAGAAGATCAGTCATACCTATAATTAAATCGTATTTCTGAGACATGTCAGTAACGATTATGTGAGTCTTCACTTCTCTCTATCTGACAGCATTATGTGTGCATAGTCAATGGCTTGTTCGCAAGTAGTAACTTTGCCATTTCCCAAGATTAAATCAGTTGTTTCGTTATGGACAGCCATATCTGTAGCGTAGGCTACTCGGCGTGAGATAGCAGAGACTTCAGCCCTGGATCAAATAGTGCCATAACTTTTTTCTCCATTTACGAAAACTGTTTGAAAGATACGTTCATCTCCTTTGGTATAGATTTTATTGAACATTGTAGTAAGTATACGCGAGATAACTGTATTTCAACGTTCTCCTCCTCAGGAGGGGGACGTTGTTCATTTATTAGTAATTATAAACAGTAATCCTAAAATGACTGACTCTTAAATGAGTCAATAGTCATGTGCTGTAAAACCAGCAAACTCCTTAAAACCCAGTTTATCAGATTATTCTGATAAACTGTAAAACTTGTAATAAACCTAAAATAATCAAATAAATATAAGTACTTTGTATTCTGACCACAACCCCCAAACTGAAGCACTGAACAAAAGCAGTGTGCCAGTTTCAGAGATGATAAGAATAGCATAGTACCTTTTATGTGCTGGCATTATCCTCGAGAGCTAGAGCATTGTGCTGGCATTTATCCTCGAGAGCTAGAGCATTGTGCTGACATTTATCCTCAGAGAGCTAGAGCATTGGCTGGCATTTTACCTCAGAGAGCTAGAGGACCCGATGTGTACGTTCCGAGCGACCGGTCGTGTTTGAATTCTTGAAGCTACTGTTCATCTGTGTCAGCATATAGGAGTTTGGCAAGTACAATATAGGACTATACTTGTGTCGGAGAAAAAATCTGCCAGTGGCAGAAACCGTGCAAAAACCATTAACCCGCTGTTTCAAAACAATGCCCAAGGAGTTGTTTGATTGATTTCGCTGTGTTATACTCCGAAGCAAGAGTGGCTCATTTAACCTCGCGAGCTTGAGTCGCTGACGATTTTCCCTCGCGAGCTCGAGTGCTAACCGTTTATTCTCGCGAGCTCGAGTGGCTGGTTTATACTCGGGAGCTAGAGTCGATGCTTTTATACTCAAGAGCTCGAGTGGCTGGTTTATACTGGGAGCTAGAGTTGCTGGATTATACTGGGAGCTAGAGTCGCTGCTTTTTATAAGAGCTCAAGGAGCTCAGAGTGGCTGGTTTATGCCCAGAGCTTGAGCTCGATATCCGAGAACAAAGTTATATTGAAGATAAAGTATTAGAACTGTGCACGTTGGCGCTTACGTGTCCGTGTTCTGCGAAGCTTTGTGGTAGGCCGCGATATCGTTGGCATCATCAAAAGCTTCTGCTGTTTCCCACGTTGGTTCGCCTTCTCGCCATCTCACCAGGTATTCTAATTTCCCCGTCTCATCATTCGTACGATGTGTGATAATATGGCGAAACTCAACCCCTCCTTCGGTCCATAAGTCTTCGTTAATTGGTGGGTCTGTGCGTCTATGCACTAAACGGAGAAGTTCCACCCGTACCGGTTTGGTCTTGAATTCTGGTGGGGCAGAACCATCCTTGTTCGCTAACTCGTAGCGTTGGCCGTGTCTAGCCTTGACTACATATGGTCCAAACAATGGCCGCATAGCCTTCGTTGTTCGGCCTTCTGATCGTACCATGACCACATCTCCTTCGTCGAAATGTACCAAGTCGTGAGCATGCAGGCGGTCAAATGTCGTCGTAAGCTTGCCTGTATACTTTTGGTAATGTGGTGGAGGGTCGGCAATATAGTGTCCTGTAACTGGTCTAATCGTTGTGCCCAGGTGTCATTCGTCATCGGCTGAGAATCCGGTAACTCGTCCGTGAAATCGGCGAACGGAACATGGCGGCGGCCAAAGTACACGCTAAACGGTGCACTCTTATGGCGACGGGATATCCGAAGGTTCTGGTATAGCATCGTAAACGGAAGGCGTTCGTCCCATCGAAGGGGAACTGCCTCACAGCATTGTCGAATAGAACGTGTAATCTCCTTGTGACGTCGTTCTACCGCGCCCAGCACTTGGGGTCGATATGGTGGAGACACCTTATGTAGCATCCCCACTTCCTGGACCAGAAGCTCCACTAACTTGTTGGTGAACTCCTTCCCATGTCTGTTTGGATTTTACGGGGAAAACCATGTTCGCCAAAAATCTCTATGAGTGTCTGTGTCGTGGTTTCCTTTGTCTTGTCCGGTGTGGCTCGAAGGATAGAATAGCCTGTGGCGATGTCTAAGACGTGAAGAATATAATTGTTCTTGCGTCTGGACTCCAGTGGCATCGGGATATAGTCCACTTGAATATGGTCCCACGGGTAGCGTGCATCGATGCTAATCATCGGGTGGAAACCTTTACGAAGTGTGTCCTGTCCCAAACATGTGCCACATTGCCGCTTAACCTCTGTGGCTAACTCAAGCGCCCCTGGCCAAACGTGACCGTTCTGACGAAGTTGTTGGACTGTGTCCGCCGCCCCATGATGTCCTTGTTCGTGTTGCGCTTGCGTGAGTTGCGTACGACGCTGTTTCTCCGCCGGACTCGCTTGTGCAAACGCCGGTTGACCCTCTGCATCTGCCAGTGCCACTGAGATTTCTCGCGCTGTGTCTAAGCACATGACATATTTTGTATGCTTTGGTTCTGCATAACCAAGTCGCTGTGAAAACAGCGGGTCCAGTTTGAATCCATTGGGAGGACCCACCTGTGCTACTACGGTATGACCCCATGTGGTGTCTTCCCACATGCGTACTTAGCGTACTTGAGGAACGTGTGGTGTCCGTGGTACCAGCACCGGTTCTGTCTGCAATAACTGCTTGAACAGGTCGAACCATGGTGCTCTTGGTACCCATGGTGGACATACTGTGGCCCGTGCGCCGTCGGCTCGTATCTTGCGTAACATCCTGTGTATCTGTTCCCAAGGCGGGTTCATCCATCCATCGACTATCGACCAGTCGTGGGCAAACGCTCCTTCCCCATCATCCTTCGTCCAGAAACGAGGAAGCTGAGCGTTGGTTGGGTCCGCAAATACATTCTATGTCATTCGGTCCAAAGTGTTGTTGCGCTTGTTCAAAGTAACTAGGGAATAACTGCCAGCCGTCTGTATACATTATTTCGAGTTCGTCCTGCTCCGCTGTCCCCTCGTGTACTCTACTTAACATGTCCGGGAGCACATTTGTCTCTCCTGGTATATGATATGGTAAAGTTGAATGGCGCGATGATATGATGCCATCTCTGAAGCATCGGATTAAGCTTGAGCTGTGTTTATATACACAAGGGCCTTGTGGTCCGTGAAGACCGCAAACCGTTGCCCATCCAAGTATTCCCTGAAATGTGACAGTCCATATACCAATGCCAGTAACTCCTTCATAGGTGTGGCGTAGTTCTGTTGCGCATGGTTCAGAGTCTTACTAAAGAACATTAAGTAATGTTTCTTACCGTTGACCCATTGAATAGCGCTCCCCTAAACCGTAATCGCTAGCGTCGGTTTCCAAGTTCAGAGGAATGCCGTCGACCGGAAAGTGTAACGCCACAGCATTCACCACTGCGTCCTTCATTGCCTGCCACGCCTGTGCATGTCTCTCCTCCCAACGATCACCCATCAACTCCTTTGGTTTGAGTTTGCAAAATTCGCGCAAGGGTGCAACCGTGTTCGCGAAATTAGGCAGATGTTCGTGGAGGTAATTTGCTAAACCCAACGCCGAGGCTATATCTTTGTACCGTAGTGGTGTGGGCCAGTCGATCAGCTTGGCCTGCTTTTCATGGTCAATGTCAATGCCTTGTGCCGATACTTTCTTCCCTAGGATCATGACTTCGGAGATAGCGAAGTGGCACTTGGCAGGGTTGCTTAAAACTGTGGTATGTTAAGCGTTGTATCACCTTCTGCACCGTCCTAACGTGTTCGTCATAACCGTCACTGGCGATAACTATGTCATCGATATAGTGGTGAACCGGTAAGCCATCAAGTATTGTACTCAAGGTACGTTGGAACTGCTGCGTGAGTACATGAAGACCGAACGGTGCTGATGTGAACGAGTACTGATAACGTTCGTGTGTAAAACTAAATAAGTATTGTGAGTCTGGATGTATGGGCAGCCTGTGGTATGCAGCCGATATGTCCAGCGTCGTGTAGTACTTCTTACTCTTGAGGCGAGATATGAGTTCGTTGACCTTGGGGATGAGGAACTGGTCACCAGGAATAAGCGCGTTAACGGCACACATGTCTAAACACACGCGTACCTTCTTGACGTTGCCTTCCGCATCGAATGTCGGTACCGCAAGGAGAGGAAGATTAACAGTCGTTGGTGTCGTTCGTTTCGTGATCACCAAATCCGTCAACCACTTCTTCACTTGTTTATCCACATAGGGGAGTCATCGATCGGATACGAAGTTACGCGCCGATCGCCGCATCTGCAACGCTTGTTCATGGGTTACTGGGATGGTTACCTCACTCCCTTCCAGACGACAGCGCGCGTTGTCGGCAATTTTCGCATTGGCTTCCAAATCCTGTGCCAACCGTTCGCGTACATCGACGGGTTCCGTCGTGTTAGGTGCTTGTCGGCGCGGTATGGGTTCGAGAAGCTCATCTAGTTCTGTGGGGTCTATTGGTGCAAGTGGCGATTGGATACCGCCTATGTATAGGCCCAAGCCTTTCAACATATCTTGCCCACACTATAACATATATACCCGTCGGCAAGTTCATCAATTCTAATGAACCGTCGATAATTCTGGTACCGTACCTTATAGGTACCACTTCCGTCGTCCCCAGTCGAGGAGTTCGCACCGCCTTGTCAGCTAAATATATAAATGACCCAGGTGGTGCCGGAGTTATTGGTCGGCCAAGGAGGTCTGCGGATGTCTGTGAGATACAACTTCTATTTGCTCCCGTGTCTATCAAGGCTTTGAACGTACGTCCGTTGATTTGTACTTGAATATAGACTCGGTTGTCTGACGTCAGCAATGGGTCTTGTATTGCCATCACTGCTCCAATCGTGGTAACAAATATGAAGCTCCTATCCGACTCAGACACCCTCACCTCTCATGCATGGTCGGCTACCGACTCCCACGTCTCATAGGTGTGGTTTGGTGTTGACGTCATGTGCTCGAAGTCTTCGTAAAGGATCGTGTTGATATGAATCTCTGTAGCTTCCGATGGTGGAGCCAAGTCTTCGTCCTGTGTAATCGCATTCACCTGTACTTGAGGCGTCGGACGTATTGTAACTACGTCTCTAGTCTGGGATGTATTCTGCCCCTGTCCTGCGGTTGACGTTGTGGACGGTCTGTGTACCGATTGTACGTCCCTCAAAGGACGGTTGTTGTCGTATAGCCTTGCCCGACCCTCCGCGCTCACCGCTTGCGACGCCCTGAAATGATGACACCGTGGGATGTGCCTACCACCTGGTGGCGCCTGTGCCTGGCACCCCGTACAAGTCGTTGGTACCGTAGGTTGGGGCCGTTGAGTCCAATTCTGCGTTTGTCGTCTACTCGTCTGTAGGTTGGGGCGGCTATTGGTGTGGTCGCGACTTCCATTGGTCGTCGGGCCCTCGCGGTTGTTGCGACCCTGGAAACGTGCTGTCGTACGTTGCTGTGCATCCTGAATGTCAGGGCTCAACAGCTGTATAAGCTCGTGTGTCTCCATCAGTTGCCATTTGGGATGCAACTGTAGAGTACGTTCATACGTACGGCCGTTGAGAGCTTCTTCTAACAGTTGTACAATGCAGTGGTTCACTAAATTCTGTTGGAAGTCGGCATCTGTCTGGCACCGTTCACGTGCCCTCCTGTGGTTCTCCATGAGCTGTGTCAATTGTTCCATAAGAGGAGTGTGCATGTTCCGACTTCGGCCCTTGGCTAACTTGCGAAACGCGGATCGACAGTGGCTTGTGTTTCGTGCGAACAGATCTGTTCGATCTGTAGCTGAGGTGTGCATGTCTTCAACCGTTCAGAGTTGTCGCGGATGTAGTCCAGCGTTGACTTCTCCGCCTTGAAGTAAGATAGTACCTTATGAAACCATGTAAGGTTCCAACTCTCGTCCAGCCCTGCGATTTGTGCGTTCTTGAACGCCTCGAGGAGAGCCCCTCTTGTGTCCCGTTCCATAATATCATGTAGGTAGTATCTGTTCGACGGCCAATCAGGCCACGTACGTGGTGAAGGTACGGGACGATTCTCTACCGGTCGGGGCTCTAATGTAGCTCGAAGTGTCTCAATCACGCCCCGAAGAGCTTCAGCTCGAGCCGTGTTATTCTCCTCGATTGCTTGGCATAGCTCGTCACTTAAATGTAGTATCCGTGCGTGTAGCGCCTGTCGCCTTTTCTCGATACTAGCCGGTGTGGGCGGAGGCACTGTTGTCTCCTTCTCTTGTCGTTTAGGTGTCTGTACATATTCACTGGGCGCTTCTTTCTCGCCCCACTGACGTTGCTGTTGTTGGCGCAGGTTCGTACTTAATCGGTCCTGTCTATTCTTCACCGCCTCCTTACCTTGAGGATTCTGTCTGGCTAATACTTGTTCATGTGCAAACTCTTGAAAAGTTGGTGTGTTCTCACTGGCAGACAGAGTATCATCCTCCTCGGTTGAACTGTCCTCTGACCCTGGTGATTTGTACCTGAGTCCATAAAACGGACGCTCACAGCCTTGAATTCGGAAGGTAGGGTTGTCTTCGTCCTCTGGTACTGCCTGTACCAGTTCGTGTGCGTCAGAAGAACTCTCCTTAGCGGCCGGCCCTATTGTAGTTCGTCCGGCGTTTATGCGCTGTAACCTCTGTTCGTATTTTTTCAAAGAGAGACTGCTGTTGTGTCATCAGCTCCGTGAGTTTCTGAGCTGACGATTGTTCCCGTGCCGTTTCCTTGTTGTTGGTACGGTTCCGGTGACGCTTCCGCTTGTTAGGTGGGAGGCGTGGTGGGTCATTACTGGGAAATAAGGCCCTGGAGTATCCTGAGACGAACGAGGGGACAGCCCTTCACTGGCTACCTGTTCACCAATAAAAGTCTGACTACTGTCCGCACGCAGGTCGGGTACTTCCTTGGTCTCACCCTCGAATATGACATCCTCGTCAGATTGTGCAGGTCCATTTTTGTTTGCTGTTGGTAGCTGCTTGTCGTCCGCGGAAATAATGTGTGGAGCCCCAAGATGTGTCTGTTGTTGCCCCTCCAGAGCCTGACCTGAGTGCGGAGCGGAGCGTTCCGTATGGGACTGACGACGTTTAGTTCCACGTCGGTCGATATCATCTTCCTTGCGGCGCTCAGGATTCAAGAGTTGCTGTCTACGACTTTGGCGGGGGTAGGACATGGTTGGTGAGTTGTTTGTCAATGGAGAACTAGAAATGTGTGCGAATGAACTGATAGAGTACTGAATATAAATATTCATTTTCTATTAAATTTCATCCTTCAAACACATAACGTCTCGACATCGATCTCCGAGGAACTCGTGGGTTCCCTCGTGACTGTTTTATTTCCTACACTAACATAAGTAGTGTGGATAGTCTATCTACTCTAACACTACCAGCTGTCTTACTCTTCATCCCACAATAACATATGGTTGAGTGCCTCATTAGTCGGAGCCACTTCTTGTTCTACTCCTCGCCAGCTCTTACTCCGGCGTAATGACGGCCTATTCGCAGGACCCTGTTGGGAACTTCCTCATCGCTCCTCTTTTACTCTTCTCTTACCCGTGATGTCCTTGTCATGTGCTGTTGCGGTTGTTGGAATATGCTTCTTGATCTAAGAACGATTGCTCGTTATTGCACTCCTAAACTAAGCTGCCGTCAACCACACCTTCTGTGCATACTGTTGATCCTCTCCGTTGACCTGATTTATCTGGAAGTTCTAGTGATTTGAGTGTGTTCGCATATCATTTTCACAATTTAACCTTGTATTTACTTGCATCGTTCGTGTTATGTGCGCCCCCACCCTTATATGCTCCTAATAACTCACAGGTGCTTACTTGTGTCTCTGTATGCTTCCTAATATCCCATTCTAAAAAAAACTTTTGTAAAATAATCTAGTATGCCGCTGATTCATTGCGTCATCGTACTAACCGAGTCGGTACTAACCATGTACATCTCCCATCTCTACTACACTACTGTGGATCCTAAAGAACTTTCTTCTAACAACTTCTTAAATACAATTTAAGCTCATTACCTTGCAATTCGATTTGTACCTGTCTCACACTGAAAACAACCTTCCTACCTGTACTCACACATGACTACTTATCTGTGGATTCTGACTGATTGTCTGATTTCGTCATTTGATCGTCGTGAGACTTTCCTTGTTGACCCTGGTTAATGTTCTGCTTGATTGGAATGTTCGCTCTTCTGGTTCACTCGTATTAGTAGATTCTTTCCTCATCCTCGTCGTCCACACGTCGTTAAACCAACGACCGGATAATCTAAATCGTTCATTTTGATGCGACATTCTCTGTTCGCATTGTCTTTCAATTGTTATACTTATAACAAAAAAATATGTGCCAGCTACTGACTACTTCATATTCTGTAGCTTTCTCTGTAATTACTAATAAACTACCAACTTCTATGGTAAGTTAAAAATGTAGTAAGTATACGCGAGATAACTGTATCTCAACGTTCTCCTCCTCAAGGAGGGGACGTTGTTCATTTATTAGTAATTATAAACAGTAATCCTAAAATGACTGACTCTTAAATGAGTCATTAGTCATGTGCTGTAAAACCAGCAAAACCTTAAAACCCAGTTTATCAGATTATTCTGATAAACTGTAAAACTTGTAATAAACCTAAAATAATCAAATAAATATAAGTACTTGTATTCTGACCACATCATTTTCTCATAATCTTGCTCTAGTGCGCACATATGGTACTGTCAGTGCTTAACTTGGACGTCTGGTAAGTCCTTGCAATCCTCTTTGTGCCAACCGTTAGTACCCTTGCAAGTAGCACACTCTTTCATATAGGGTCCAAAATCTGGCTTGCCTGGTGCACACTTAACAGGGTCGTGTCTACCATTCCACTTGCCATTACGTTTTGTGAGGTTGTAACCACACTTCTTGCAAGGCGCTCTCACCTTCTTATCACCTTTCGGTTCGGTAGAAGTAGAGCCAGTACCCCCCTCCAGTAGTAGTGCGAGGTTTCTTAGTACTACGCGCAGTATTAGTCTCTACTGCGTTTCGCTTAGTGGGCTGGGTGTAGCTCGTGGTACTAAGTACTCTAGTAGAGGAATTGGTATGCTTGTGTACTATCTTCTCAAAGACAGACCAAGGCATAGATCGCAAATCACCATAGGCGATGATGTCATCATTGACTTTCTTAAAGAGGTTAGCTCCCAGAGTCTCCATCATCTGACAAATTAATAAATATTCGCCAGTATAGGTACGACCACCCATCCGTGTATTCATATGTGTCATATGAGCTAGAGCACCTCGAATAGTGGTATCGTTCGCAAAGAACTTGCGAGACTCTAGAAGTTCACGGTCACGTGCATCTTCAAAAAAAGGTGTTAAGTATATTATCACGCAACTGGTGCCAGGGTAGGGCTTTCCAGTTGGGCTCATGAGCCTTCAAGATAGTTCGCCATTCACCTGGCTCACAGAAATGAATAAAGGCATTCATCATCTGCTTATCCCTAAGGCTGGCAGACTCCTTAAGTTGGTCGAAGGCCTTCAGTGTCTCCACTGTACTCTCATTAGTAGAGAAATCGACCTCAGCCTGCGCGTTACCTAGCTGCTTTATAAAGCTTGGTTCTAAGTGTTCACGAGGCTCATGCTCAGTGCTACGGGCTGCTAGTGCCAAGATGGTGTCTATTTCCTTTCTCTTGTTATCGATTAGATAGCGAATGTTATCCGCTTTCCTATCGTCAAGGTCAGAGTCATTCAATAGACGGTCCTCAAGGACTTGCATACCAGAGCGTAATAGCCTGAGACGAGTATGTCTGGTTCTCACTTCCTCATCCTCAGGATTAGAGCGGGAACTCTCTAACGAGGTACTGGTGTAGCGATTGCCAAAATCGTGATTACCAGGGTTAGTTGGCAAATGAGGGTCGATATTACGAGGATGGTAAGCCTCATCGAGTTCCATACGATCATATCCTCTGACAGGGTTAGGTTTGTCAAGAGGATGGTCGATGGTAGCATCAGAGCTATAGAGATTAAATTTTGAAATATTATCTCTCTCGCCAGTGGTAATTGGCTTAGTGGTAAACATACTGGCTGGTAAACCAGTAGGTCTCGGGTTCGAAACCCGGCCCGAATTTTTCTTCTTCTTCGGTATAGGAAGAATATCAGCCAAGTGGGACACGATAGAGGGGTCCACAACTGCTGCTGCCGCTAGCTCCTTCAAGAGCGCTTCAGTGCGGTTCAATTGGCGTTGAGATTGAGAGGATCCAGCCACTCGTTGTCGAGTTATGGCGTCCTCAGCTTCGGCCCCAAGATTTGAGCTGAATGGAATGGCTTCTCCATCGATGGCGAAACCGAAATTTTCGGACAGGTCCAATACTTCCTTTTCACGCCGGATTTGTGCTGGAGTGTCCTTTAGATGTGGAGTTATAATGCCCCCGACATTCGTATCCACGAATTTTCCAGCCTTTCGACGTTTATCCCCAATATTTGACGGCACGTGGTCAGGGGGCAAGCTGGGGTCCTGAGCTTCACTCCTAGGTGATACACGGACGCTGGCGAGCCTTTCCGCGGTAGTAGATACCTCTTCTTCCAAGGCTTTAGGATCCGACGAGTCATCCTCAGAATAATCCTCTGTACCAACCTCAGAATTTGCTTCCCCATCAGTATCCTCGGCAGCTCAAATCCAGACAGGCTAGGTGTTTCCACAGGGACCTCAGGAACCTCGGCAGGCTTAGCAGGCTTAGAGCTAGCGGCTCCCTTGCCTTTAGAAGTACCCTTAGCCATAGTATTTGCTGGATAGTAAATCGATGTCAGACAGTCTAGAAGCAGTACACTACTGTAACTACTAAATAACTGAAAAGTATGTAAACTTCGATGGAAATTACTAAGTTTCAAACTATATTAAACTAAAATACAATTTAGTCAGTTAGGATTTAGCAGTGGTAGCTTGTGTAAAATGATCGGGACTGCCTCTTGTTAAGAGCCTAAATATCCTCGATCACACAGGGCGTACCTCTAGCTGTTCTTTATTGAATAATTTTCACTAGAAGTACTAAGTGTTCATGACCACTGCTAAATCCTAGCTGACTAAATTGTATTTTAGTTTAATATAGTTTGAAACTTAGTAATTTCTATCGAAGTTTACAGAACCAGATAATTCCTAAAGAAAAACCAAATTGACACCTGAGTACGCTCGGAAGAGGCGCTATGTAAAGGAATGATGTCAATCCTCCCGACAGGGGGTGAGTTTTATGCTTTGGACGACTTTATTTAAAGTATACCGTACTTGTATTCTATTTTGTTTCATTGTATATTATATAAAATAATTATCGGGTATAAAACAGCTACATTCCTGTTCAGAGAGTCGGCCTCAGAGTTTTTCTTCTTCATTCTATTCCATCGAGCAATTATCCCTGCCGACCAAGTTAAAAGCTCATTTTAGAAAAAATCATAATTTATATCGTAAAACTAGAGCCCAATCGGCTCAATATTGACTGAGATATAGCCTTTTCCGCTAGCGACCTATAGACCTTGAGAGTCGAGCCGTTATGCTTGTATGTACATGCAAAGAGCCGATATCGGTATATATTCATGCATATAAGTACAGCTCTGTATCAAATAAAGCCTAGGGGTCATACAATAGCAATCACATCTGACTTGCGAGCGTTGGGTTAGAATAACTTCATACCATTCACATCTTATCCAATGCACTTCTGGAATCGATCGATGGTCAAAACTCTGTGCAATTTTATCATAGAACCAAAGTGCCTACATACACCACTCCTTTGTCAATGGCGTTTGTATCATCTAAGCTATATTATTAGCTATTCAAATAATTACAGAAATATTGTTCCGCAGCCAAATACAACGGTCTTATTCGAACCCGATAAAAAAAAAAAGGAAAATGATGATATATATGTCAATAAAAATAAAAATGAAATAAATTCTTTTTGTTGATGTCATTGACTATAGTAGTCATAGCCTTCAATAAACTAGTCAAAATGACCGTCATCATAGGTTTACATTCAGAGAAATGTCATCATCTCTACGCATATTCAACACAGCATCAATGGACCTTAAGTATAATATGATGTACTTTTTTCGTGATAATATTCATACATGAATAACATTACTATGCAAATATGCTTTATGTCAGTACTCACTTGTGATCGAATAACCGACGTGTAGCAATATCTTATTTGCGATATTAGTCTACACTCATCACATACCCGTTTTTGATAATGATCTTTTGTACAATCGTTGATTACCTGTAGCTGGATACCTTCTTCAACGGCACGGTACTGACGAAATACAATCTTAGTTTATATTATATTCTAGCAGTAATCAACTACTTGTACCTTCAAAATGTGATATTCTCAATTTAGTGCAATTTATCCTGTCCTATTGTTTTATTGGAATCTTCTCATACATTATATCAAGCTATATTTTTTTGTAAAGTTTCTGCTCCTCGAACTGCTTCTTTGTATTCATATTTCTGTTTGATACCACTTCTCTACTACTATTCATATATTCCTAGTATCAGATATATTTTAACATTTAATCAGAGCAACATTGTGTGCATTCTTTTCCATATATCACTGATGACTAAGAAACTGTTAGTGTACTGTGCGTTTCTATTCAAATTTCTTAATTCGTCCATACATTAATTGACTTTATCAATTACATTATTTTTGTTTCGTATCTATTGAAAATTGTAGACACAGTGGTGTGCTACATAATTAAATACAACCCCGATGCGCTTGTATATTGGAAATATATTCAGCAATTATGTCGACAACATACATTCCAATCGTCCGACTCTATGTATGTGACACGTAGCAACCTATGAAATGTGTCGCGCGCAAAAACGTGTGTAAATAGTAGATGCCCAGCGCCTTGTTTAAGTATACTGTAAATGAAATCATCGCTGCTACAAATGAACAATATCAATCGTACTACCGCAAGGCTAATGCTCACAGTTATTATCATTGTGCTGAATACAGGCGCTGTTTAAGTGTTCGTCCAGCGGTTGTATGCGACTGGTTATATTTCTTAAGAAAACACTATATGAGAGACTACGGTAGTAGACGTATTTCTACATACGTTATTAACGTTTTACGTCGTCAGCCCGAGAGTAACTTGGGACTTGTTCTCAAATTAATACAAGTATAGGTGGGTCAGCCCGAGTGAACGTAAGAGTAATTTGAGACTTCTTCTCATATTGTTCTATATATAGAATACGGGCCACCGGCTAGCCGAGAGCCGAGGTCCGAGACTGAGTGTAGTATCAGATAAAATGATATATATATTTCTAGAAAATACATCCGAGTGCTAAAGTGTTCTGCATAAGGTTTCTCATACTGATCATATGAGTTTTGCCCTGGCCAACCCAAGTGGTTGAACACTAGTACAAACACCATCAGTACACAACCGAGGGTGAGATCATAAATAAATTCATTCGAATGCACCATACTTTAGAAACACTAGCACTTTACTATTGGTCCCCCACACCGCACGCTAACAACTTCACATTGTACGCTAACACTATTGTCAATACATATGTATTGTTGTGGACAAAATGCACTAGAAATATTTAACTAGGACTGAGACAGCCCTCTTTTTGTTAAAC
>LUCW03001352.1:0-2500 GCA_001586965.3 Sphaeroforma sirkka | reverse complement strand
TATCAATATGAAACAAAGTACCTACTGATACTCCAATACCAAAAGCAACATGACGCTTGCAAAATCTTTGAACTGATGCAATATACTCGTGAACACAAAGCACTGTCCCACACCATTATCGTCTTTCTGAAAACAGAATCTTAACACGAACATCATTTCTTTCGATGCATCGGAGCAAGCGTAGCCCTTTAAAGGTATACAACGAGCTCTGATAAGGACAGTACTACCATGTGTCGTGCCCGCGGCTTCTTGTTCTGTTGTATTAGTGTGTCTTTCATCCGAGGGGTTTGCATCGCCAGTGTGGGATGAAAGCCGGTTGTGTGATTGGAACAAACTTACCTGCAGAAATGTCCAGCGAGGATCGCCAAGGGTGTAATTTTTTTATGCTCATTATATAAATAAAATATACTCTATGAATAAGTTTTAATATACCGATTAAATATCCCGCAAAGCTAACCGGTGCAGCGCTTCACTTGTAATGAAGAGATAGCCAGTTCGACTCTGGCTGTGGGCTTTTTTGAACGAGTTTTAGCGAACAGAATTCCTACTACACTAAATGAAAATATGAGGTCGACTGTTATAATCTATTGCATTCGAGCAGCTATTAATAGTTATCCCAAAGTGGACGCTCTATAATGTAAACACGAGTCCTGTGTTATGAGCAGCCGTGAAGCAAACGAAATTAGTTGAGATCACATAACCTTCCAGAATAACAGGATTCTGGTGTTGTGGTGGCCAGCGAATGCGGGAAAAGCTAGCATATAATACTTGCTGTTTTGAAACTGACAGATGTGAAACTTACTGCCTTGTACTTTTGATTACGAATGGGATTCAAGATCCGCGGAGAAAATGCTATACTATGAAGGGAAGTGGTAAAGAGCGCGGTCCACTAGGCCCTGTCACTAATTAAATACAAGTTTTACTTGCTATCTGCCTGCTAATTCGACACGACTATGTTGTCAACTGTCAAATAATATACCGGGAAATGGTACAGAGTGCAGTCTACTAGGCCCTATCTCTATTTACAAGTTTTATCTGCTATGTGACTGTTAAGTTAACACGACCATGTTGTCAAGTGTCTAATACATGAGGGGCACGGCTGTACATGAAGACATAGTAATCCCTAGAATATATGCATAATATAAAAAAAAACCACACGGTGCGCGATTCGAACGCACGCGCCCAGAGGGCATTAGATTAGCAATCTAACGGAGTAACCACTTTCCTAACCGTGATTTGTTGTTGGTAGTGAGAGAATCTCACTATATATTTTTATTTTTGAAATAATATCGCATGTTCAATTTAGAGGGCTATGGTCACACTTAATATTTAAGGCTCAAACCAGACAGAGTCACAGACCGCAGGTTTATTTAAATATATATATAGTGTGTAGTTGAACAAGGCAATGGCTTGGCTAAATACATATCTTAAAAAAAAGGGTGCAGTCACAGCCTACATACCTTCAGTCAGATACTTACACTCAATTAACACAGAACACACACATCTTCATATGGAGCGATCACGCAGACTGGTGGTCAACAAAGAGGCGGCTGAGCGGGCTCTGGCGTATCTCAAGTTGTTGGACTGCGACACACTCCTCTCCATCTTGCCAACGGTGAACAAACTGGTGGTCGATATGACAACTCTAGCTCTGACACGGTATGTGCAATTGTTCGTGTAGAGATAGGAAAGGCTACCGACTGAAGTGTAAGTGTACACGCGTATCGCCAAGTACCTACAAGCAGTTTTATTAGGTAGTGTTCGCACATAGTTTTCTAGTGATCATTAGTATACATAAGAAATTGAGGCTCAAAATCCTCGACTGCATACTACGTCTGCCACATATGCTGCGTAAAATGTCGCATATAATGGTATATATTTGCGCTTTTGAACTTCTGCATGTAACTCACCTAGAAACACAGAGTATTAGCATACTGGCAGTGCCCATACACCGCATCTCTTGTTTTATACTATACTACTTCGTCTGCATAGGCCCTCGTAGTTTATATGACCAGTCAGTCCTACACACACTATCGTATACTTCTTCAGCAATCATCGGACCTCATCGATAGATTATGAAGTTCATTCTATCAAAGCTAGTGTTAGAGCTGCGCCTGTGACCATATGACGAATAATAAATGGGCAATCCATCCCTCTGGCTCTCTCTGGCACTTTCTGGCTCCGTCTTGACCACACTTAACAGATATTAACGCTCAAAACACACGAGTTGGCATATATTCACCAGTTTGATTTTTCAGATGACATCATCTTAATCAGAATAGAAGACACACGTTTAAAGATTAGCTTCATGTGTAACAAAACATTTCTTTACTAGTTCCGGTGAAAGGCAGCCTATCAAGTTCGGAAATTATGCGTTGCCTGCTGAAGTGGCTCTGCGGATTTTCAGTTACTTGGACACGGAGAGCATATTAGACTGTCGACTAGTGTGTAGGTCATTCTACACCATATCACGGGACCCTCAGGTATGAAGACATAAGTT
>LUCW03001351.1:22500-25565 GCA_001586965.3 Sphaeroforma sirkka | reverse complement strand
ACCATGCAGTGTTTTTTGACCATGTAGCCATCGTTTCGGCCCTTGTAGTGCCGTATAGGGCTACACTTTTATCACGTATACAAATCTTGCTGGTACAAATTCTTGCTGGGACAAATTCAAATTTTTCGACACTATTTGTTGGTATGTTCCGCACACCTAGATGGTTTTAGAGATCACACGATTCCGGGATGACCAGGATGGTGACATTCCTGTATTGAAGGAGTCGCAGAGGAGGCGATTCCACAGCGAAGAGATTATTGATGAGATCACAAACGCCGATAGAGCCTGGAGACAAGGTATTGGAGATCGTGGTGAACATATCATTCACCTTCTGACCTCGATATCGCAATTTATAAATTGGCGCTCATAAATGGCTACAATTTTCCTCAAACCTTGCTTGGTAATCTCGTGAGGCCCACTGTTGCTTATTTATGCATTCAACACTTTGCAGCTCGCTTCCGAGCAGATGCGCTGCTCAAGGCCAAGAACCTGGTGAGCAAAGCTTATGGGCTACTCATGAGACAGAAGGCACCAGACACTGGTAGTGCCGAGCTGCCGTCTGAATTCGACACAGATCTTACCAAGCTTACGGCCGATTCTCTACAGGTACGTTAGTTTCATGCGTCTGTTGAGATCATGTGAAAGTTGCTCGGGTGGTACGGTGTCTATTCGCGCAATTCGCATCTCCATTGAATACATTTTTTTGTTGATAGTTTCAGTATATGCTTATCGTTTATACTGGTGGCTGTGCAACATTTGTACTACGTTAAATTGAAAAGTGGTGGATTTTGTGTGGTGGATTTTGTGTACATTGAAGGTTATCAAAGGTAATGGACAGAATCAATTTCACCACGTATGCTTCATTGAGCTCAACGTGCTAGTATAGCCTCCATCATTTCGATCTTATCAGTCCTCGTAGTTTATATCATTGCATAGATGCTTTACTTCAAAATTATATTTTTATGCTTCCTCAATCTACCCGCATATATTTGCCCTGGGTTGGCAGACACTGTCGCTACCCCAGCTCAAGTCCATCCGTGCAACTATCGACCAATCTCTAATCGATACCAAAACCGAGACGGAGACACAAGATAAGCTCCGCATGTCCCTACTACGCTCCGTTGGAAATATTGTACACGACAGCGTACCCATTGATCAGGATGAGGTATGGCATCGCTTTGTTTTGGGTTACAACTCATCGGAAGTCTTGAGAAAACCACAATTTTGTAACATTGTTCCCTCATATCATCATACCTTCGCAGGACAACAACGAGATTTACCATACCTTTGGCGAAACACCTGAGAAGAAATACTCACATAGAGATCTGATCGAAATGATCGATGGTGTGGACATTCCAGCAGGCACCATCGCAGCCGGTAATCGTGGATATTACCTGAAAGGTGAGCAGATCTGAATTGTCATCAATAGATATTATGTGCTTTACATGCGAGGTATGGAAATCACAGCCGTGGTTCTTTATCCTCTGTCTCATCAATATTTGATACATAGAGAGGAGTAGCCTTCTATCTGCGAATGACTCTTGTGTTTAACTTTAACTGCACTCATAATATGCATGTAATCCAATTTATGTTTATGACAAAGAGCTCGACAGTGCATTGGTTGCATGGCAGAGACGCCATTATCTCTACAGGATCAAATGTACAGCAGTATACGATCTAGTATATAGCCACGACTTACTGCCCGTCCCTCGATATTCAATACACTTTCAATATGCGGAATTGCAGGTCCGTGCGTACTGCTTGAGTTTGCAGTTTTACAATTGGCTATGACTATGTTGGTAGGTAAGGGTTATTCCCCCATCATCCCACCCTTTTTCATGAACAAGAACATTATGGCCGAGGTTGCTCAACTCAATCAATTCGATGACGAACTGTACAAAGTCACCGCTAAGGCCAGGTGAGTAGTATATTATGAAGAGATACGATTTGATATACAGTGCGGCACTTGTTTTTCGGCCCGTATAACGTTTCTGAGATATTTCTCGGCGACAGATCAGGGTATTTTATATATTTCAATATGTATTCAATCATCAAGCACGTTTTCAACTCCCTTTATATTTCTCGTTTACAGTGAGAAGGAGGATGATAAGGAAATCGACGAAAAGTACTTGATTGCCACTTCCGAGCAGCCCCTTTGTGCTCTCCACAGAGACTCTTACATCGAGCCTGAAACGTATGTTATACCTCTTTCTATTGTTGGTTGTCATTGCGTATACAATAATAATGCGCTGGCACTCTCGCTGAACTTCAATTAAGAGCAAGGCCGATTACGTTGAACAAATCTCACTACCGCATTTTGTCTACAGCCTACCCATTCGCTATGCTGGCTTCAGTACGTGCTTCCGCCAAGAAGTTGGTTCTCACGGGCGTGACACAGCCGGTATCTTCCGAGTGCATCAGGTACGTTTGCCACAACTTGTATTCATTAGTGTCATGTGTATTTAATCACATTCTGCTGATGTTTCTTTCAGTCCCTAAGGATTACGGGAATTTCTTGTGTATTTTCTCGATCCAACTGCTGGTGAAGGTTCCTTTGGCTCGATTTTTCTAGTCGTGCAATATGTACCGACTGCTGAAGTAAGCGTTTTCATGATCTGTATACCTGTATACTGCTTTATTTCATCACCACCCTGTTTCTTTTATTCCGTATATAGATATTAATGATAAAGGCGATGTTTGACATGCTTCAATATCAAATATTTTTACTACAGTTTGACAAGATCGAGCAGTTTGTTCTGACAAGCCCTGAGGATACTGAATCATGGGAGGAGATGGAGAGAATGATCACTAACGCCGAGGAATTCTACCAGGCGCTGGGTACGTTACCAGGCCATCGCACATGTGCGAAATGTATTTCAATTGATTTAGTTTCATCAATTGTAGCCCACTCATAAGCTATTCATCGTTCTGCGCTCCACAAATATGATTGTGTGTTATTACAATTTTTCGACAAAGATCGCGGGTGATCGATTGTGGTTATGTGCGCACTATTCGCTTACTTCTGCATGAGCGTGAAATGTGGTGATTGCGAATGTTTCCTGGTG